>CM055121.1:99145765-99395765 GCA_029206835.1 Rana muscosa
CACTACTTACGTATCCTGTGTGCAAGCACGATGGGACGGGGAGCTTTTATTTATTTATTTTTTGTTTATTTCATTAAAAAACATTTTTTTACACTTTTCCTTTACATTTCTTTTTTTCGTGATCACTTTTATTCCTATTACAAGGAATGTAAACATCCCTTGTAATAGAATTAGGGCATGACAGGTCCTCTTTACAGCAAGATCTGGGGTCTAAAAGTCCCTAGATCTCCTCTAGGCTGGAAAGCCGGAGTTATAAAAAAAAAAAAAAATCTCAGCTTCACCGTAGAAAAAAACAGCAGTGTTAAGTCATAACGTCGTGCCCGGCCTCTGAAGGTCATAAAGATTGCCGGGGACCATCTGGTCCATGGTATTCTCTATGGTAAATGGCCGCTTCTGGCTCGCCGATCGCACCGGCGAGCCGGTAGAAGCACCAGAGGGCGGCGGGAGATGAACAGCCTGTGGTATGGATGTGGTTAAGGCAAAAGTATTTTTTTTTACCTTAATGCATTAAAGTTAAAACCCTTCAGTAAGCAGCCCAGCCCCCCTAAATACTTACCTGACCCCGATCTCAATCTCAGCTCTCTCCTTATTGGCTCTCCTCATTGGCTTAGACACAGCAGGGGGAGCCAATGGCCAATCGCAGCCAGTGAGGAGGGAGCCAAACTCGAGAGCGAGCATGCATGAGTAGGGGGCGGGGCCAGGAGCACCGGCAGGGGACCCAAGAAGAGGGGGATCAGTGCTGCTCTGTTTAAAGCCATTACAAAGAGCAGGTAAGTATGACATGTTTACTTTTTAAAAATAAAAGGTTTGCCTTTAAAATCGCTTTAAATTTTTGTTCTTGGGTTTAGCTATACTTCAGTGCATTCTGTGGGTAAAAGAACCTTTTTCGGTACATGCTCTCATGAATGTAAATGTGCATTAACTACCTTGCCTTTTGCCAAAAATGTCAACATAAACTTGACCAAATAAACCTAACCGTTAGCAATGTGGTGTTGCAGTGACACCATTTTTCTTTCATTTAGCATAAATCCTTAGACTTCAGAAATGCATATGCCATGCCCAGTCATGAGCGTCCTGTAGTGTTAATTTCCTTATGCCATGTGCCAGCTAGGGGTTTTACAGACAGACATCAATGGCAGTCAGGGGGTTGCAGGATGAAGCCATTGCCGCTAGCAACAGTCACATGTAAAATTTGGCAGGCTGGTTGATCAACTTGGGTACATTCAGCCTGCTCATACATGGTTTGAATCTCCGCCGTTCCTGCTAAACTGGCCGAGATTTAAATCGTCTATGGCTAGTTTAAGAACATAACAAGCCTGTTATCCTCAGGGTAATTTTAAGATCTAAAAATGCCCAAAATAGAGATCGCTTGAGCTCCACCACTTAGTACAGTGCCACAGAAAGTATGGCGTGCTAAATATTTCTAATGGAAAATAGTGCAGAATTATAAGTTTAAGATTCTTGACATCTAAATCCTCTCAGGATGCAGACAAATTCTCATATCTTTATACATCATATTATATATATCGTGTTTGCCTGGATTAGGGTAGTGGCTTAATGGCTAAGTTGATAGTAGAAATCATTAAAAGCTAAATAATGGACCTTTGAACCCTAAAAAGAATGGGTCATTTTGTTACCTAAAACTTCTTAAGGCTGAACAGAGACAAAAGACAACAAATCAACTGTATGTATTTGCATATCTACTGGAGAGTCCTCTGTCCTGGTAGTCCTTGAATTGGTGGTGGAGAAGTTTCAAAAATATGTGCAGGAGTGTTAAATGCAAAAGATAACTTTACTGTACACATGGTCATGGTACACTCAGGCATGGTTTAATGAAAGGGTGTCCAGATAGAAATACGGAAACTGACATTGGTAAACCGTTTTGGGGGTTGTAGTTTCCTGGTTTGTCACATGCATCCTTACATCACTACTTTGTGAGTCACAGACTTGGAACACTTACTGTATGTGTATATTGCTGACCCAACATCTTGCGTGTTCCCGGATTTCAGCCCTGTGGCTTGCACCTTCAAAAACAAGTCAGCAATGGAAGATCCCATATTTCTGTTCTGACCATTCCATTTTAAACAGATGGCAAATGACTATGAACAGGCAGATTAGGGGGATTACCTACGAAAGGCAAATCCAATTTTGCACTACAAGTGCACTTTTTCAAGTGCAGTCGCTGTAGATCTGAGGGGGACATGCAAGGAAAATTTAAAAAAAAAACAGCATTTTAGCTTGCACATG
This sequence comes from Rana muscosa, assembly GCA_029206835.1. Taxonomy (NCBI): domain Eukaryota; kingdom Metazoa; phylum Chordata; class Amphibia; order Anura; family Ranidae; genus Rana; species Rana muscosa. The sequence continues at coordinate 99,148,013 of CM055121.1, forward strand.
ATTGGATGATAAAATCAGCAGAGCTTCCCCTCATTTCAGATCTTCCCCTTAAATCTACAGCGAGTGCACTTGTAGTGCAAAGCAGATTTGCCGTTCATAAATAACCCCCTAGGTAACAGCGTAGATGTGTTCTCCTATACATTTAGGAGGGTTTTAATATATTTTTTTTGTCCCAGCTTAACAAAATGTACAGGCACCATTTAGAGCAAAATGACAGTGTCTATGGAAAATCCTTGGCCCCCCCAACTTTTGCCTGCAGTGATCCCTGCCGTTCCTTCCTGTCACACCTGCCACCAAAATACCTGGTGTTGGCGCTCAGGGGAGTAGTGACATCCCCCTACTTTGACAGTTCTCAGGCCTAGAGAATGGTATCTAGGACTAAGCACTGCCTCATGGGAGGAGATCACTTGCTCTCCTAGACCCCAGAAACAGGCGTTTTGCAGTGGTGGCTACAAAGTAAGAAACGGGGAGAAGTTCTGAACATGTGAATAAGTGAGGTTGTGTCTGTTTAGCCCAAGTACATCAAATTTATAATTTTTCATTACATTTTGTATGCAGAAATAAAGCATGCACGTTAACTGCAAGGCATCTGTATCAAAGGTACCAATATTGTAAAGAAACTTAACCAACTAGAAGACAAGTTGGAAATATTTGTAAACTACATATTTAAAGACATCCGAAATGTATCATATAAAAACATCTTCGAATTGGCAAATTTTTCTATTTTGGCTTGCTCTATGTAAGAGTCAGCAGGGAAGATAGACAAGCAGGTTTAATCCAAGATAACCAGATAGAGGAAAGAAAAGATTTACTGCACAGAAGCAATACCTGGATGTAAAACTGAAGTAGGCTTGTTCCCACAATGGGCTATAAGACAACATCTAAAGCCCCATACACACAGTCTGACTTTTTGGCAACAAACTTCTAAATTCCCAGGTTTTCAAAAAAATCCGACCGTGTGTACGCTCCATCAGACAAAATTTTTTGGTTTTCATCGGACAAATGTTCGCTCTGCAAACGAACATACTTTTCGGCAACAAAAGTCCTACGGTGCAAAATCCTATCGTGTGTACAGAAGTCCATCAGACTTTAGTCAAAAGTACAAACTCACATGCTCAGAACCAATTGTTAAAATCGACCAACAATAGCAGAAGTTGACCAAAGGGTGGCGGTAAAGAGCAGAAAACCATGTGATTTGGGGAAAGTTGTCTGAAAAAGTCCTGCCGTGTGTATGCATACCAAGTTCACAGCCAACGCCCTGTGAACAAAAATCCACGGAAAAGTTTGTTTGAAGTCCGATTGTGTGTATGGGGCTTTACCGTGATAAGCACCAAAACATTTAGCACTTCTACCAAGTTTTTGAGCTTTCCAGGACTGCACAGAAATGTGTGACCCTAGTGTGTAGTGCAGGGAGCTCCAGGAGGTGCTGGATGTGTCTGTTGGTGGGACAGTCCTGGAGCCTGCTGCAGGAACAAACATACAGTACACCCCTGTCATTTTTGTAAATATTTTATTATATCTTTTCATGTGACAATACTGAAGAAATTACATTTTGCTACAATGTAAAGTAGTGAGTGTACAGCTTGTATAACAGTGTAAATTTGCTGTCCCCTCAAAATAACACACAGCCATTAATGTCTAAACCACTGGAAACAAAAGTGAGTACACCCCTAAGTGAAAATGTCCAGATTGGGCCCAAAGTGTCAATATTTTGTGTGGCCACCATTATTTTCCAGCACTGCCTTAACCCCTTTTGGGCATAGAGTTCACTAGAGCTTCACAGGTTGCCGCTGGAGTCCTCTTTCACTCCTCCATGACGAAGTCACGAAGCTGGTGGACGTTCGAGACCTTGCGTTCCTCCACCTTCCGTTTGAGGATGCCCCACAGATGCTCAATAAGGTTTAGGTCTGGAGACATGCTTGGCCAGTCCATCACCTTTACCCTCAGCTTCCTTAGCAAAGCAGTGGTCGTCTTGGAGGTGTGTTTTGGGTCATTATTACGTTAGAATACTGCCCTGCGGCCCAGTCTCCTAAGGGCGGAGATCATGCTCTGCTTCAGTATGTCACAGTACATTTTAGCATTCATGGTTCCCTCAATGAACTGTAGCTCACCAGAGCCAGCAGCACTCATGTAGCCCCAAACCATGACACTTCCACCACCATGCTTGACTGTAGGCAAGACACACTTGTCTTTGTACTCCTCACCTGGTTGCCGTCACACATGCTTGACACCATCTGGACCAAATAAGTTTATCTTGGTCTCATCAGACCACAGAACATGGTTCCAGTAATCCATGTCCTTAGTCTGTTTGTCTTCAGTAAACTTTTTGCAGGCTTTTTTGCGCATCATCTTTAGAAGAGGCTTCCTTCCGGGACGACAGCCATGCAGACCAATTTGATGCAGTGTGTGGCGTATGTTCTGAGCACTGACAGGCTGACCCCCCACCCCTTCAACCTCTGCAGAAATGCTGGCAGCACTCATACGTCTATTTCCCAAAGACAAGCTCTGGATATGACGCTGAGCATGTGCACTCAACTTCTTTGGTCGACCATGGCGAGGCCTGTTCTGAGTGGAACCTGTCCTGTTAAACCACTGTATGGTCTTGGCCACCATGCTGCAGCTCAGTTTCAGGGTCTTGGCAATCTTCTTATAGCCTAGGCCATCTTTATGTAGAGCCACAATTCTTTTTTTCAGATCCTCAGAGAGTTCTTTGCCATGTTGAACTTTTAGTAACCAGTATGAGAGAGTGAGAGCGATAACACCAAATTTAACACACCTACTCCCCATTCACACCTGAGACTTTGTAACACTAACGAGTTACAGGACACCAGGGAGGGAAAATGGCTAATTGGGCCCAATTTGGACATTTTCGCCTAGGGGTGTATTCACTTTTGTTACCAGCGGTTTAGACATTAATGGCTGTGTGTTGCGTTATTTCGAGGGGACAGCAAAATGACACTGTTCGACAAGCTGTACATTCACTACTTTACATTGTAGCAAAATGTCATTGCTTCAGTGTTGTCACATGAAAAGATATAACAAAATATTTACAAAAACGTGAGGGGTGTACTCAGTTTTGTGAAATACTGTATAAGACTACAATGTTGCCACTGTGTACAGGGAAGAGAAAGCAGCATTTTCACTAGGGTTGTCCCGATACCGATACTAGTATCGGTACCGATACCAAGCATTTGCGCGAGTACTTGTACTCGCGCAAATGCTCCCGATGCTTCACCCGATACTTTTTTTTTGTGGCCGGAGAGGGCGGGAGGAGTCAGTGGCTGGGGAGGGCAGGAGAGAGGGCGGGGGAGTGCGGGCGGAGTCTGGCCGGAGAGGGCGGGAGGAGTCAGTGGCTGGGGAGGGCGGAAGAGGAAAGTGTGGGCGGAGTCTGGCTGAAGAGGGCGGGCACAGTCGGTGGACGGAGTCCGCGGGCGGAGAGCGAGTCCCTCACCTGCAGTTGAACCTGGTAAGCTGGCAGGGGTTCAGGGAGCAGCCGCATCAGGATCGGTGACCGGTGCTGTCACATTCGGTTGCCGTCAGCGGCTGAACGTCCCCACGCCCATCTTGGTACACCCTGCACTGGGCTGCAGTAAGCAGCAGCAGACATCTTGTTACACCCAGCCCGAGCTATATGGGCTGGGTGTAACAAGATGTCTGCTGTTGCTTACTGCAGCCGAGTGTAGGGTGTACCAAGATGGGCGTTGCAGCAGTTTTTTTTTTTCTTAAATCCTGTGTCATTTCCCCCCCACCCCCGCAGCATTTCAGTGCCAGCCACCTATCAGTACCCACAAGTGCTACCTATCAGTGGAATCAGTGCCATCTACCAGCGCCACCTATCAGGTGGCACTGGTAGATGCCACTGATTGCACTGATAGGTGGCACTTGTGGGCACTGATAGGTGGCACTTGTGGGCACTGATAGATGGCACTGATTGCACTAATAGTGCAATCAGTGCCACCTATCAGTGCCCACAAGTGCCACCTATCACTGCCCACAAGTGCCACCTATCACTGCCCACAAGTGCCACCTTTCTGTGCCCACAAGTGCCACCTTTCTGTGCCCACAAGTGCCACCTATCAGTGCCACCTATCACTGCACACAAGTGCCACCTATCAGTGCCCATAAGTGCCATCGATCCGTGCCCATAAGTGCCACCTATCAGTCCCCATCTTTCAAACTGTCACATGACATTGAAAAAAAGTATCGGTAATCGGTATCGGCGAGTACTTGAAAAAAAGTATCGGTACTTGTACTCGGTCTTAAAAAAGTGGTATCGGGACAACCCTAATTTTCACCCTTACAAAAGAAGCCCCAGTGGATCAATTTTGCTATATTATATGACAAACTGCAGGCCTGGATTTAAATAAGGCAATTAAGGAAGAAACATAACTTAAGGTATTTAACAAGATTTTTTTGTTATACACAATAGTTTAGTAGCAAACATATAAAGATAGAAATACAGGCGCTGCCATGGGGGGGTTTAAGACTGTGAGCCTTAAGCCTAGTACACACACGGGCCGAATGTCAGGCGGCATCGGCCGGTTCAATTGAACTGTATACTTACTGTGGCTGTGTACGGCAGCCAGGCCGGCTTCTGTCAAAGGGTCATGACCGAAAAAGTTCTGCCAACTGGCTCCCGATCAGCACTCACAGCCAATGGCTGAGAGCGCTGAGCGGAGTGTTCTGGCGGGGGGGGGGGGGGGGCGGCCGTCCCCGTCAGAACACAATAGAACAGCAGGGGAGATCGCTGTACTAACATCGGACTGTTAGTACGGCAGCTCTGACCTGGGCTTGGGCTCAGTTTTTTTTTTCATTCAACCCACTGTGCTGAACAAAAAAAACAAAAAACAAAACTTGTAGTGTAGTAGTGTGAGGCTTAAGACTAATGAGTCGGTGACCTAGAGAAAGCATGTAGCTAGTGCAGTTTGAAAAGCTTGAGTTTCCTTTCTTCATACTTACAGATCAGCGGCTTACTAGGCATTAACTCCAATACAAGACCTAAATATTGTTTATTTTGTAGGAGTGGGAAAGGATAGATTTATATGGATATCCTGGGCTCCAGCTGAGCTTTTCCCCACATACCGTCTTAGTGACAAATGTTCCATTAGACAGGAAGCGGTAGAAAAGACACACTTTAACTACCATCGTAGAGCAATAAAACGAGGTAAAACCGTTGGCTTGTTTTTCAGGCACATAAGGAGCTCACTTTATCCTGTCTTAAATTGAAATTTAAAATATAGTTTTCAACCAGTTAATACTGTACACAATGCTAATTTTTATTTTTATTTTTTTTAACAAGAAGAGGAAATGCTACATTTACTTAGGTTGTATTATGTTTCCTTATGTACCATATGTTATTTATTGCAAACTAGCATTTTTGCTCGTGCTTACTTTAATGCCCGTTGCTCAGCGTCATATACTGCCCTCCCACTCCATTCAACTACTGGTATTAAGGAAATACAGCCCCTTTACAAACTCAAGCCAGACCTCAGACCGGGTTCACTTATGTATGTGGCCGATTTCAGTGCGATTTGTAAAAAAATTCCAATGCAATTTCGTTCAGTGGTTCAGGTGCGAATTTTTAACCAGTTCAGGTCCGCCCCATCTCAGTTTTAATGCTACAGGGTGTCACCTGTGCGATCACAGCGGGAGCTCAGCGGCGGGTACCACAAAGTCAATGTCCGCCGGCACCCGCCGATTAGAAGAGAGGCAGAACGGCAGTTTTGCCTATGTAAACAAAGCAGATTGCCTTTCTGACAAGGGGGAAGGTATGAATCCCATGTCTCTGCAAAGCAGGTAATAGGATCCATGTCTTCTCCTAATAAAAGCACCCCCCCCCACTGTACTAAAACACAGGCGAGGCACACCGTTAACCCTTTGATCGCCCCTGATGTTAACCTCTTCCCAGCCAGTGTCAGTGTATTTTTTTTAGCACTGATCACTGGTCCCCAAATAGTGTCAGTGTCAGACTGTCCGCCGCAATATCACACAGTCCCGCTATAAGTCGCTGATTGCCACCATTACTAGTAAAAATAAATAAAAATATCCCATAGTTTGTAGACGTTATAATTTCTGTGCAAACCAATCTATACAAATGCTTATTGGGATTTTTTTTTTTACCAAAAATATGTAGCAGAATACATATTGGCCTAAATTTATGAAGAAATTCGATTTTTTCCATTTTTTTTATTGGATATGTTTTATAGCAGAAAGTAAAAAAAAAATGTATTTATTTTTTTCAAAATTGTTGGTCTTTCTTTGTTTATAGTGCAAAAAACTAAACAAAACGCAGAGGTAATCAATTACCACCAAATACTAGCTCTATTTGTGGAAAAAAAAGGACATACATTTTATTTGGGTACAGTGTCGCACGACTGTGCAATTGTCAGTTAAAGTAATGCAGTGCCACTTCTGTAAAAAAAAAAAAAAAAAAAACGCAACGCAGTGCCGTATTGCAAAAAAATTGCCTGGTCATCTGACCTGAACCGGACTTTAAAACGTACCCGACTCGGATATGGTTCAAAACGTATCAGATTTGCATATAAGTGAATTGGGGCTTACACAGCTCTGTCTCCTTTCCCAGTGTAGAAATTGACAATACAAGTATTCAGCGCTGAAATCCAAAACAAAAAGAAAAAAGAAAATGTATAATGCAGCCAGCACTTAAGGGTAATTCATGAAAAATCCCTCACAGAGAACATATAACTAGAAAAGTGCAGCGCAAGGAAATTAAATAAATTGATAAAAAGGCAGAAGTCTATACAGGGTGAATGGTGCACTATTTTAGCATGCGATGTGGATCACAACAAGCCCCAACCCACGCTGATGAAGTCACGCCCATTGACGTAACGCGTATGGGGGGGGGGGGGGACTACGCTGGACGCCGCTGCGATCGTCTCAGACCATCGTTTTCATGCTGATCTGTTGCACTCATAGGGAGTGCTTTTAAATGCGAGTACTTCACTTTTACATTTTGATAATAAACGGCTTGTATTCAGAGAGCACTAGGAAGTCTCCTTCTTGTTTATTTTGCATAACTGGATATTGGTGGAGCAAATGAGGGGGCTGTTCTGTGTCATACTGTTAGTGGTCGGTTGGAGGCTTAATGATTGGAGGACAACTTTACTATCATTCTATGCCCTGTGACCTCTTGTAGGTCGAATTGCTGAGGTGAGAGGCCACTCTGTGTGCGGTGGAGGGATTTCTCTTTCTGGTCAAACTTGTTGTGATCCACATCACATGCTACAATAGTGCACCATTCACCCTGTATGGACTTCTGCCTTTTTATGGACTTTATCAATTTATTTAATTTCCTTGCGCTGCACTTTTCTAGTTATATATCCTTTCCCAGTGTGACAGTGCTGGGCTAAACACCAAGAACCTGCACTGTTAAATGAGAGAAAGAGGACTGACCTGCCCCTCCATATTGTAAAGTGGGAGAATGAGGAAATGCTGAAGAACCAGAGTTTAAAGAGAACAATTGTTGCCTGCATGGGCAAAGAATAAACGTATGAGTTCTCCACTGGGGACTTTAAGCATACAGAACTGTGCATCACTGTAGTTATTGGTAATTACAGACATCATGAATATATTTATTTTCAAGCATGCAAGTGTGTTTTAGCATTCAATACTAAAAAAATATATATATATTCTTACCCTTCTGTCGGATGGAGTAGGCTGACAAGTCATCTCAACTTTGCTTCAAGCTCCTCTTCAAATTACAAAAAAGCACAAGTGCAAAATGAAAATAAAGTTTTACAAATCTAAACTGGTTATACTCCAAATGTTGGTATAATTTTAGATTTTACCATGCAAAATTGAAATCGGTTTACACATGTGTACTAATAATATGGAGACATCACTCAACTCAAATGCCTACTTCTGCTCTCTCATCAAACATCTCCATCCTCTGCTTTTGGCATGACATTTATCATTTTTTACATGGAAAAATGGCCCCTGAATCCTACGGCTGTGGACTCTTATGTACACATGATCGGAATTCCCGTCAACAAATGTTCGATGTGAGCTTTTGGTCGGATATTCCGACCGTGTGTAGGCTCCATCAGACATTTGCTGTCGGAATTTCCGACAACAAATGATTGAGAGCTGGTTCTCTATTTTTCCGACAACAAAAGTTCTTGTCAGAAATTCCGACGCACAAAAATCCTATGCATTGCTCGGAATCAATTCGACTTCATTTTTCTCGGCTCGTTGTAGTGTTGTACATTACTGCGTTCTGGGCGATCAGAATTCCAGAGCAACATGTGTGACCGTGTGTATGCAAGACAAGTTTGAGCGAAAATACGTCTGAAAAAAATCCACGGTTTTGTTGTCAGAATGTCCGATCGTGTGTACGCGGCATAAGGGTTAACACTGGGTTCTCTCCTAGTGCTAGGACTAAATATCCATTTATGATGCAAATACTTGGGTGGATGCGAACAATTGAATAATGTGGTAGAGAGGGGTCTTTTCTAGAGCACCACTGAGAACCTTATACACAAAACTGTAGCAACATATTCATTCTTGGCAGCCTCAGGGTTAGAGCAGCAAGTGCTTCAACAACCTCCTACTTGATGACAGCACATCCTACACAGAAACACATGCACCTTTTCCTTTTTTAAAGCAATGCCTCAAACACTTCATAGATTGCATTGTTGCCTTGCCGGTTTTATATTCAGAATAACCGTTAAAGTACAACTAAAGACAAAACAATTTTTTGGTTTAAATAGAGTTGGGTATTAGAATGCTTATCAGTTTTTATTGCTGTCTGTGGCTCTGTTATGGAGATTCCCCCTCTCTATTTGTCCCGTTTACTATTCTCAGTGAAAATGAAAGTAAAAGAAAATCCCAAATTTTGGGTTGTCCCCAGAAAAGTAATAGAGGGGAAATCTTCCAATGGGGACACCAGTTCTGGTGACCTGGGAGCCCCAAAAGATGTGGCTATGGGACAGGAAGTGAAGGGAAATCTCCGCAATGGGACACATGGTGAAAAAAATCTGACAGGTTATAACCCTCCCTTGCTCTATCCAAAATGAAAAAGTTTTGCTTATAGCTCTACTTTAATGCAAAAGATGGCTTTAAATAGAACTGTTATGGTTGCTTATGTTACCTTACATTTTTTTTTTTCTTCAATAACTCACTAAACAATAGAAAAAGCACTATCAAAGTCTCCTCAATAAAAGATGCTAAATCATAGTCAAGGTCATACGTGCCTAAATAAACAACATTTAAAAGAGCAAAAAACGAATCCTATTCAAATACTGATGTTTAGGAGCTAAAAAAAGTGCATTCGTGAACACATTACTTGGGAATTGACAAAACCAGCTGTAGATAACGATACTGAACTATGAAAGAAACCCTAAAGTCATAGTTTTGTATGCTCCAAATGTATGCTATGTAGATGGTTTACTGTGAACATCAGTTTGTGGTTTGGTGTAATCTAATATTTCAGGTTTTAAACCCTTACAATCCACTTTTGACTACAGGTAAGCCTATTATAAGGCTTACCTGTAGCTGCTCCGGATATCTCCTTACCCTGCACAGTTTAGGAGATATCCCCTGTATCTGCATGTGCCGATGTCATCGGCACAGGCTTTAGTGCCGTTGCTTCAGTTAGTGAGCCGCTCTGGCCAATCACAGCACCGGAGCCCGCGATAACCCAGAAGTAACAATGGGAGCGATGTCAGCGGCCGGAGCGGTGTACGGGGACCGCTGCGGGGGGGGGGGGGGGGGGGTTCGATCGAAGGCATTTCATAATGAGCTAGATTGCCTTTGTCTTGCAGGTTTTTTTTATTTTTTATTGTGGGTTTACAACCACTTTATGTGGTTATTTCTTTTTCGTACATCACGGGACACAGAGCGACTTAGTCATTACTAATGGGTTATATAGTTTACCTTCAGGTGTTGGCACTGGCCAATTCCAAACCGGAAGTACCCTCCCCTATATAAGCCCCTCCCACCCGGGAGCACCTCAGTTTTTTGCCAGTGTCTAAGGTGTTGGCCAAAGAGTAACATGTGTTTTCACTGGGCTTGCGTACAGGTTCTTTTGGGCCTTAGTAAGCTGTTCCGACGGCCTCCGCGGTCAAATTCAGGGGGCAGAAATCAGGGACAATCACAGGGTAACAAGAAGCCCTGGATCAAGAGAGGTACAAAACCTCCCCCTAAGGCATGAAGTATTGCCCCCGCTCAATCGGGTGGGGGGAAGACTTCAGTTGTTCACAGAGACCTGGCGGGACACCATCAGAGACAGATGGGTGCTCTCCGCAGTAAGTCTGGGATACAAGCTGGAGTTAAAAGGCACTCCTCCTGCCCAATTTATGAGGTCAAACGTGCCAAGAGATCCCCAAAAGAGAGGATCCCTCCTTCTGGCACTAGAACAACTATTGCTCCAAGGGGTAATCATGAAGGTTCCCCTGGAAGAAAGCGGATTCGGGTTTTACTCGAACCTTTTCACAGTCCCCAAACCAAATGGGGACGTGAGGCCCATATTAAATCTAAAAGGGCTAAACAAGTTCCTAAATATCAGGACTTTTCGGATGGAGTCGATCCGATCAGTGGCCACCGCCCTACAAGGGCAGGAATGGCTAGCCTCGATCGACATAAGGGATGCTTATCTGCATATTCCCATCTTTCCGGCCCATCAGAAATTTCTACGCTTTGCAGTAGAAGGGCGCCATTTTCAGTTCAGAGCCTTACCTTTCGGTCTGGCCACAGCACCACGAGTGTTCACAAAAATTCTGGCCCCATTATTGGCCAATCTAAGAACACAGGGTGTAACGATAATGGCATATCTAGACGACCTGCTACTAATAGACCACTCAGTGGAAAAGCTGGAAGTAGCTATTCACAAGACAATCGAGTATCTGGAATATCACGGTTGGATTATCAACCGGGACAAGTCAGCTCTAAGACCAGTCAAAAGTCTGGAATACTTAGGGCTAAGGCTGGATTCAAATCAGAGAAAGATTTTTTTTTACCTCCAGAGAAGGTGTCGTCTTTAAGAAATTTGACCCACTTAGTGGGTACAAAAAGAAAACCATCCATACGTCTCTGCATGAGGCTGCTGGGAAAGATGGTGGCTTCATTCGAAGCGGTACCCTACGGTCAATTCCATTCAAGGAATTTGCAAAGGGCCATACTGTCAGCCTGGAACAAAAAAGTTCAGGCTTTAGACTTACCAATGTCCCTGTCCCCTTCCGTTCGCAAGAGCCTCCATTGGTGGTTGGTGCCCCAGAATCTGGAAAGAGGGAAACCCTTCAGTCCGGTTTCTTGGAAGGTGGTCACTACAGATGCCAGCCTCATCGGCTGGGGGGCAGTGCTGGAGCAATGGTCTCTCCAGGGCAGGTGGTCAGAAGCAGAAAAGGCCCTGCCCATCAATCTCTTAGAGATACGAGCAGCCCGGTATGCCCTAGTAGCATGGACATCCAAACTCCAGGGGTCCCCTGTCAGACAATGCCACGGCAGTGGCATATATCAATCATCAGGGTGGCACCAAAAGTCGTGCAGCCCAGAAGGAAGCAAATTGCATCCTGGAGTGGGCAGAAAGATATGTCCCAGCCATATCCGCGGTTTTCATCCCAGGAGTGGAAAATTGGAGAGCGGACTTTCTAAGTCGCCAACAATTATGCCCGGGGGAATGGTCTCTTCACCCCGAGGTTTTCCAGGCAATATGCCAGCGGTGGGGAACACCGGATGTAGATCTGCTAGCATCCAGATTCAACGCAAAGGTGGACAGGTTTGTGTCTCGCACAAGGGATCCCCTAGCTTGCGGCTCGGATGCCCTAGTGTTCCCTTGGGATCGGTTCAAGCTGATATATGCATTCCCACCGCCACAATTGTTACCGCGATTACTCCGCAGAATCAGGGTAGAAAAGAAACCAGTGATTCTGGTGGCTCCAGCGTGGCCCCGAAGGGCATGGTACGCGGAGATTGTAAAAATGTCAGTGAGGAGTCCGTGGACCCTCCCACTCCGTCCGGACCTGCTGTCGCAAGGACCGATATACCACCCTTCCTTACCAGCCCTAGGTTTGACGGCCTGGCTATTGAAGCCCACATTCTGAAAAAGAGAGGGCTCTCTAATTCTGTGGTATCTACCATGATCAATGCCAGGAAACCGGTATCCAGGCAGATCTATTATAGGATCTGGAAAGCGTACATTACGTGGTGTGAGACCAAGAAATGGCATCCACGTAAGTACATGATAGGGAGGATTCTGGACTTCCTACAGTGGGCTGTAGATAGGAAGCTGGCCTTGAGTACTATCAAGGGTCAGATTTCGGCCTTGTCAATATTTTTTCAAAGGCCCTTGGCTTCGCATTCACTAGTCAAAGCCTTTATACAAGGAGTGATGCGTATTAGCCCTCCGGTTAGTATTCCCATATGTCCTTGGGACTTAAACCTGGTTCTGTCGGTTCTACAGAAACAACCGTTTGAACCATTACAACACATTTCCTTGGTTCTTCTCACCAGGAAATTGGTTTTCTTAGTAGCCATTTGTTCGGCTAAAAGAGTGTCGGAATTAGCAGCTATGTCCTGTAAGGAGCCATATCTGGTTATCCATAAGGACAGAGTAGTATTACGTCCTCATCCAGCCTTTCTTCCTAAGGTGGTATCGAGGTTTCATTTGAACCAAGATGTGGTTCTTCCTTTTTCCCCAAACCTAGCTCAGTAGAGGAAAAGTTATTACATTCTTTGGATGTGGTAAGAGCAGTTAAAGCTTATCTAAAAGCCACTGCTCAGATTCGCAGAACGGATTCTTTGTTTGTTCTGCCGGAAGGCCCCAGAAGGGGTCAGGCAGCATCAAAATCTACTTTAGCCAAGTGGATTCGACAGGTCATAATACAAGCCTATGGCTTGAGAAAGAGACCGCCTCCGTTCAAAGTTAGGGCGCACTCCACAAGAGCGGTTGGAACTTCATGGGCAGTGCATCACCAGGCCTCCCTGGCTCAAGTATGTAAGGCCGCAACATGGTCTTCGGTACACACGTTTACTAGATTCTATCAGGTAGACGTTAGAAGTCAGGAGGATGTCGCCTTTGGGCGCAGTGTGTTGCAGGCCGCAAAAGATCCTCATGCCTGATGGCGCCCAGCTTATGTACCCCCCCCCTCATTTGGCATTGCTTTGGGACGTCCCATTAGTAATGACTAAGTCGCTCTGTGTCCCGTGATGTACGAAAAAGAAAAAGGGATTTTTATAACAGCTTACCTGTAAAATCCTTTTCTTGGAGTACATCACGGGACACAGAGCTCCCACCCCTCTTTTTGGGACACTTATTGCTTGGCTACAAAACTGAGGTGCTCCCGGGTGGGAGGGGCTTATATAGGGGAGGGTACTTCCGGTTTGGAATTGGCCAGTGCCAACACCTGAAGGTAAACTATATAACCCATTAGTAATGACTAAGTCGCTCTGTGTCCCGTGATGTACTCCAAGAAAAGGATTTTACAGGTAAGCTGTTATAAAAATCCCTTTTTTTGAACAGTAACCATTTTAGCATATTTACTAACATACATATACTTGGTATATGAGTACAACTGTAACCTCCACATAGATATACTGCTTATGTGCCTAAGGCTGCATCCTTCCAACATATATACTGGGTACAATGCCTAGAGAAGAATTGTCCAAATAGATATATTTGATAGATGCCATGCTGATCGGGAGACTGAATAATAGTTCTGTTCACCACCTAGGATTGAACTTCAGATTCCTACTTACACGGGTTATACACTCCCAAACATTGCATTATATGGATCTGTTTTGTTCGTGTGTATATTTTTAAGTGGAGTTCCACCCAAAAATGGAACCTCCACTTTTTGGAACCACCCCCCCCCTCCGTTGACACATTTGGCACCTTTCAGGGGGGAGGGGGGAGCAGATACCTGTCTAATACAAGTATGTGCTCCCACTTCCTGGCATGGATCACCTCTGCGATTTACACCACTTCCGGCGCCTACTTTGTACCCCCGCTGTCTTCTGGGAGACACAAGGCTCCCAGAACACAGCAGGGACCAGTGAAGATGCGCAGCGCGACTTCCGCACGCGCAGTAGGGAACCGGGAAGTGTAGCCGCAATGCTTCACTTCCTGATTCCCTTACCGAGTATAACGGCTGCAGCAGCCGATCCTCGAGCGACAAATCGGCTTTGGCTGCCGACATCGCGGCCGCCCTGGACAGGTAAGTGTCCATATATTAAAAGTCAGCAACTGCTGTATTTGTAGCTGCTGGCTTTTAATATTTTTTTTTTTTTTTTTTTTTTTAGTGGGACCTCTGCTTTAAATATTTTATGGCTGAAAAGAATTATATACTTTTTTTTTTTTAATTAGGACATTGAGAAATAAACAGTACTGGAAAGCAAGTTGTGCTATTTGGCTCACCTTAGCATCTCCTTCTACCTTTTCACCTTGCAGCTATGAGGAGTTCTTTTGTATTCTTTGTACCACGCAATCATGTAGCTTGTTTCATTGACTATTAGTACAGTCGGGAAAATAATTATTTGATCCCCTGCAGATTTTGTAAGTTTGCCCAAAGGATAAATGCGATGTGTGTGTGTGTGTGTTGGTATTAGCGGATGTGTTTATTCATGGATAGGTTCATTTATTTAATTTTTATTGTTTTACTGTTCTTTTCTATATATTTTAATGTGCAAGTACCCAATATAGATATTCTTTCCTATTTGTCATATGAAATGGTATATTCAATTTTGCCATGGACAAATACCAAAATATTATGGGACAATGTTTGTCCATATTTTATTGTTACAAACATTGTGTTCTGGAGCATTTTTCTTGACCTAAGGTATCTTTATGAACGCCACCCTACTCGGCCCCCATCTGCCTGCTGTGAGCCCTGCCCTGCCGAACATAGCAATGCTTTCTGTGGCAGATATTGTGCAGAGTTCTACATCCCTATAAAATATTTTAGATGTCCAGTGATGGGGGAAAACAACCTGAAGTACGACCGGGGGGTTTATGGTTTGTGTGAAAAATTGTCTTCTCAAAGCAAATCTATCCCCACATCTAAGTAACCAGTATTTACTTTTTTGCCCCAGCTCATGCACATACGAAGTTTCATTCCAAAACCATTTATGCACAATGTTGGAACCTGTGAACCAAGATGCCTAATATACGTTAATCTCAACATCCACTTGAAGTTAGAAGCACTGTTACGTTCCTAATATCCAACAATTCCAAGGTTGTGTTTCTTTGCTGGTCAGCAGGATTTACAAAGAGGTAGACAATTTGACTTGTGTGATTTTGGACTGCATTGGAACCTCAGCTGGAAGTCGAGATTTATGTGCCCAGATCTGCTTCTAGAATGAAATACATATGGTAAAGACATCTCAGGATGTCTCCACATACCTATGATTGTTAAAGTTATTCTCTAATCTAGTTAAAAATGCATCTTGTCAAAAAGTTTGAAAATTTAGCACATTTTCACATACCGAAATACTGTATACAAATAAATGTTAACAGAACTCACAGGTTATAGAAACACCCTAAAACTCACCTGTAAGGATATTTATACAACCTTCAGTACCCATTAATTGTTTTATGCATTCAAGTATTAAAAATATTGTTTAGTTGCATTTAATTTTGTGATTTTTTCCAAACAAAAAAAGATCAATGAACAACATAGTTTACGGCTTTCAAAAATAATATTATTATAAATAAGGCAGTTTTTCCACGTAATATTCTAACATCTATTGCACCAAACACAACAGAACATAACCATCAATACAAGTCAAAAGCCACGTTCCCACCGTAGCATGAAATGGCTCCCGTTCAACCATCCTCAGCTATATTGCATGTAAAAAAACGAACAAACAAAAAGAAAAAAAAATACACACAGAGTGCCTTCACATAGGCAGTCATGTCTTGTTTCCAGTTGAAATGCTTCACCGCTTGTTCTGTTTATGTTACTAAAACATTGGTTTATCCCCTGTTCAAAGAACAGATGACCACGTAGTAGCTCATACTGGACTCATTTGAGACGCTGAGTCACATTAGCCAAAGCAACTGCAAAGGCTTGGACGGCTGAAAAGGGATATTGAAAGTCCAAAATGTAGGCATTGCCATCGATCCGTCCAAACTGCATTACCTGGCAAAAAAAAATAAAAAATGTAAATAAAAGTTCAAAACGTTAGTTCATAAGTTTTCAAATCGATCTAAAACCAAAAATGATTTTTTTTTTGGACAGATTAAAATGTTTCTAACGGCTCAAGGCTTTTTACCTTCATGCATTCTATGCATTAGGCTAAAAACCTTCTGTGCAACAGGATCCCCCCTTTATACTTACCTGAGCCTGATCCCAATCCAGTGCTGTGTCTGAGAGCAGTGGCTCCCTCCTCACACGGCAGACTGTCAATCAAATCCTATGAGGAGGGAGTGGGGCCAAGCCATGTCATCTCTGTCTATAGATACAACCAATGGCAGCTCGGGATCGAGCTTGCACACGTGCCCCCATAGGAAGCTGCTTTCTGTGGTGGCACTCACTGAAGAGGAGCAGCCAGGAGTGCTGGGACACCTGAAGAGGAGGATCGGGGCTGCTCTGTGCAAAACCATTGCACAGAGCAGGTAAGTATAATGTGTTTATTATTTAAAAAACATAAAACATGAAGGTTTACAATTACTTTAAGGGAGAACGTGAAGCATTGTGAGAGAGTAGTAATATGAGCAATATAAATGGAAGAGAGGACGGCTGCCAACTCTCACAGCACCGGAAGATAGCCTCTCACAGCCACCAGCTCTCTGCTCAGGGAGCCCTAAGAACCGAGCGATCGGTGGTGTTTGATCTCTCATAACTAATGCTGTATCCACCTGTATAATTCTGAATTTTTCCCTTTTAAAAACTCTGGAAGTACAGAAAAATACACGTTGAGCTGCACATAACTATATACTTTACAGACCAAAAGGTAGCAAATAAAAGCAGCTAGGGTTTACATACACTTTAACTATCAGTTCTTTCAATCTTGACATAGATCCAGAAGAACTGGAAAGGATCTATTTGAACACAACATAATAGGGCCTATGTAAACAACAGTTTACATACAAAACAGCAAGGGCAACTACTGATGGAGCTCAGGATTCTAAACATGCCATTATTGAAAGACACCAAAGAAGGGAATGAAAGTGGAAAAAACCCCACAATACTCCTACTACCGATCATAAAGCAGGTTTTTTTTTTTAATGCTTGGCAGTATTTGATAGTTCAGTGCTGCCTCTGAGACTTGGCCCCTACTTTCTGACTTTCAAAACTTTCTGACTACTGATGCAATCTGTACAGCGACTGCCCAGTCCCTGTGGCTTGCCCCTGGCTAGAGCTAAGGACAGATCATCCCTGGTGGTAAAGGCTTAAGCAGCAGTGTTGACAGTAGGCACCATACCAGAGAGGTGCAGTGGCTCAGATTGCCCGGAAGCCTCTGGTCTTTAGGAGACACAACACTAGGGTTTTAAATAGGCTTCTCAGGAGCTACTGACGACAAAGATGTTCCCTTCCCTGTAGTAATAGTCTCACTCCTTTTTTTTTGAAGACATTGCAAGCCACAAAAAAAAAGAAAAGAAAAGGGGAGTACCTGGCTTTAGCATTTACATACCCCAGAAGGGAGACCCTTTAATAGGGCTCACCAAGTCCCTATGCAACAATCCTGCCAAGCACCATAGCCTGCCAACCAACACCTGGTGACTCACATGACCCGGGTAAGGAACTGCTGAAAGTGAAAGGCTCAGAGCCTGCTCTGTGTCCCACAGCTGGAAGTGCTGCATGTCAGCCATTCTTTTTTTAAATAAGATGGCTGTGTGACGCGACACTGCGCATACGTTCGCACGCACGTGCGCAGTCACGGCAAATGCACGCAGCTGTATTCACACAATGTAAATCTTCATGCACCAAGATCAGGCTATGGCACAATCGTGGTTCTGTGCACACACAACGTATGTGGCGAAGCCGCATGCACCACGGCCAACAGCCGTGAATACTCGTGCACTCTGGCAAACGCACGTGTGCCATTGCATGGCGAACCAAGATGCGCAATGGCGCACCCTCATGCACAGACTATCTATTAAGGAAAAAACAGCCAAGACAACAAGGAAAAGGTACTCTTGCAAACACCTGCAGCTAGCCCAAACTCCCCCCTGTGGTCACTGCACACAGGTGTCCAGCCTCTAGCTAGTTTGACAGATTGTTACAATCACTGGGGCACCCCACAATAAGTAAATAAGGGGGTTTTACTTACCCATCCAGGCCCAGGGCAGCCTTAGAAACTAAGAGCCCTATCTTCACACATCACAGCGGGTTCCGTCACTTGGGGCACCTTAAAGGACTGGGTACCCTTTCATGTTTTAGGGTACACGCTCTTGGACCTGTACAACAGCCTGCAGGAATGCCTTAGCTCTGTGGTGTCCAGGATTCCACTACACAGGGTCAAGTGCCCGAAGGTCGCGTTACAGGAAAAACCTTGCAGGATCCTTGCGTCTGCTTTGCGAGTCTCGGGTACCATTTATTTAAGCATGTAAGCTTTTTTTCAAATGGATCTGATTGGTCAATCTCTTGATTCATTTAAGAACCGTTTTGGGACTAAAGACCTGGAGCTCTAGAGAGCTCAAACGTGCCTATCCACCGTGCAGACACTGGTAAAAAAAAAAACGGAAATACTTCCTGTATGGGAGGGGTTATAAAGAGGCGGACTTTCTGTCTAATACTTTGTCTACCAGTGTCCATTCACTTAGAGATGGCATATAACCCTAACTCTGATGTATGATAAAGAAAACAAATCTCCCTACATAAGTTTTACATGTATATCTGCTGTCTTTCCCTTTCTACATTCTTTGGAAAGTGCAGATCATGTAATAAATCTTTGTTCCTGATTCAGCAGTGGGTGTGGAGTCTGGGCTTACACTGTGAGAGCGCTAATTGGAGGAAAGGCACACACCTCCATGCCACATAGGCAGAGGAACAAAGCAATGAGAGCTGTACTGTGAATAGACCAGCTCACTGATAATCTATCTCTAAGTTCCCTCCCAGACACAAATTTTCAGCTACTGTTATCACGTGTGTCGGAGAACTTGTCAGAAGTGACCCTGCTGATAACAGAGGAAAGGAACAGCAGAAAGACATGGCACTTAAAGCTTTGGAGAGAGATAAGTAAACACTACAGATATACAGTTGTGCTTAAAAGTTTGCATACCCTGGCAGAAATTGTGAAATTTTGGTATTAATATTGAAAATATGACTGATCATGCCAAAAAACTGTCTTTTATTTAAGGATAGCAATCACATGAAGCCATGTATTATCGCATAGTTTTTTGGATCCTTTTTAAATCATAACAACAGTAATCACCCAAATGGCCCTGATAAAAAGTTTACATACCCTGGAATGTTTGGCCTTGGTACATACACAGAAGGTGGCACACACAAGTTAAAATGGGAATTAAAGGTTAATTTAATACATTTGTGTCTTTTTAAATCACAAATAGTGTCTGTGTATAGTCAATGAGTTTGTTAGCTCTCACACGGATGCACTAAGCAGGCTAGACACTGAGCCATGAGGAGGTAGAAAAGAACAGTCAAAAGATCTGCGTAACAAGGTAATGAAACTTTACAAAGATAGAAAAGGATATAACAAGATATCAAAAGCCTTGAATATGCCAGTCAGTACTGTTCAATCACTTAAGAAGGGGAAAATTTGGGGATCTCTTGCTACCGAGCCAAGGTCAGGTAGATCAAGAAATATTTCAGCCACAACTGCCACAGGAACTGTTTGGGATACAAAGAAAAACCCACAGATAACCTCAGGAGAAATACAGGCTGCTCTGGAAAAAGATGGTGTGGTTGTTTTTAAAGAAGCACAATATGATGATACTTAAACATACAAAAAAGAGCTGCATGGTCATGTTGCCAGAAAGAAGCCTTTACTGCACAAGTTCCACAAAAAAGCCTGGTTACAATATGCCCAACAACACCTTGACATGCCTCATTGGCTTTTTTGTGGCATTGGCGCAGTAAAGGCAGCTCATCCATGCAGCTCTTTTTTGTTGAAATATCATTGAATTGTGCTCCTTAAAAACAACCACACTGTCTTTTTTGAGAGCAGCCTGTACTTCTCCTGTGGTTACCTGTGGGTTTTTCTTTGTATCCTGGGCAATTCTTCTACCAATTGTGGCTGCAATCTTTCTTGGTCTACCTGACCTTGGCTTGGTATCAAAAGAGCCCCTAATTTTCCACTTCTTAATAAGTGATTAAACAGTACTGACTGGCATATTCAAGGCTTTTGATATCTTTTTATATCCTTTTCAATCTTTTTAAAGTTTCATTACCTTGTTACGCAGGTCTTTTGACTGTTCTTTTCTACCTTCTCATGGCTCGATATCTAGCCTGCTTAGTGCATCCATGTGAGAGCTAACAAACTCATTGACTATTTATACGCAGACACGAATTGTGATTTAAAAAGCCACACATGTGGGAAATTAACCTTTAGTTGACATTTTAACCTGTGTGTACCACCTTCTGTGTCTGTACCAAGACCAAACATTTCTGGGTATGTAAACTTTTTATCAGGGTTATTTGGGTGATGTCTGTTATCATGATGATTTAAAAAGGATCCAAAAAAACTATGCGATAACAATAAATATTATTTTCAATATTAATACCAAAATGTCACAATTTCTGCCAGTGTATGCAAACTTTTGAGCATAACTGTATGTGCTCAGGTCAAATTTTATGAATGGGGTTTGCAACCACTTTAAGCCCTATAAATTATCGAATTTTCACTCTAGATAGCTGCGCATTAACCTGTTTACAGATCCTCTAAGAGGATAAAAACCAGACTGTACCTGTGTTCTAGATCAGGGGTCTCCATTTTTTTATTATGAGGGCCACATTGCATATTTCAAAAATATTTGCAGGCTGAAAAAACAAATCTGTTTTATAAAAAGTCCCACCTTACATCTAGGAGTGCCCATCAGAGTACCCCTTACATTCAGGACTTCCTCCCAGAGTCCCCTCTTACATCCAGGAGTGCCCAGCAAAGTCCCCCCCACCCCCCTTACATTCAAGAGAGCCTATTTGAGTCCCCACTTACATCTAGAAATGCCCAGAGTTCCAAATTACATCCAGGAGTGGCCATCAAAGTCCCCCCTTACATCAATGTGTGCTCAGCAGAGTCCCCTCTTATAGGCAGGACTGCCCAGCAGAGTCCCCCCCCCATACCATTCTCCTTTCTGCGCTGCACCCTGAAATTCAGGAGGCCCAGCAGGCCTCCTGTACATGCTGGAGGCGGGGCAATGCGTCATTGGTTGCTAGGATACCTACAATATTAGCAGGAAGCCAAAGCAAGTGGGAGGAGGTGAAATCTGCACTGGGGAAGGGTAATGGCTGGCTGTCAATGCACCAGTCTAGCTGGCTGTCAGCGAATGCACCATGTGCATCCACTGCCAGCCAGCCGGGATAATTTTGCTGCTTGCAGTGGGCTGGATGCGTCCCATGGGCCATAGTTTGGAGACCCCTGCTATAGATGACCATGTTTTACTGAAACAGGCCTCCCCAGCTTCTTCATTAGCAATGACCTGTAGCAATCATCAAGGAGAAGTGTTACTGGTAATTCCTCTGCCACTACCTTACAGCACCTGCTTAGCTAGTTTGACAGAGGAATCAACTGTCATAAGAAAACATTGCTAAAAGAACACTAACAGACTTTAAGTCCAGTGCACACAAAATAAAATACTTGAACACATAGCATATCTGAGCTTTTGTCCAAAAAAAAACAAAAAAAAATGATGGAAAGGAATAGAGCGGGGCTGCAGTGTATTCTAAGACTCACCTTTAGACAAATATGCTTATTGCTCACCTCATAGGTAAATTGTAAACTAGCCTAAAGCCAGTTCAGCAGCAACCGGCCGACTTTTTCTATGTTCATCAGAAGCTGGTCTAATGCCGCGTACACACGATCGATTTTCTCGACGGTGAAAACACCGTCGAGAAAATCGACGGGAAAAACGAGGAACGGCTTGTTCCCCCACACACGGCCGTTTTCCCCGTAATTTTTTCTCTTGGTCGAGAAAAACGGCCGTGTGTAGGCTCCCCGGCAGTGTTTCCCTATGGGAAAACTGCAGCGGAAAAAAATGGCGTGAATCACGACGTGAAAAATTAGAGCATGTTCTAATTTTTCTCGTCGTGATTAATGCCGTTTTTCTCGTCGGGAAAAATGACCAAAAGCCCACACACGGTCGTTTTTCTCGTCAAAGAGAAAAAATTGAATTTTCCCGACGAGAAAAATGGTCGTGTGTACGCGGCATTACAGTCAGCTTCTGTCAAAAGGTCATGCTCGAAAACCAGCATTTGATCAGAGCATGCAATGTTTTTTGTGTTAGCGGAAGGAATGCATGACTTTTTTTTATCAGTTCAACCGTGCAGGCGAATGGTAAGCTAGCCTAGGAAACATGCAAATTTGAAATGGATGCAGAATGTGAATTATCTGCTTATAACAAATCACAAGACAACAAAAAAAATGAGCACCTTAAGGACAACAAGAAGCAGGAAAGAGGTGGACCCTTAAGGTTTGCAGACTGGCTTGATTTACCTGGATGAAATGGGTTGTGTCAGATGTGTCTTTTTTTTTTAAGCAGGATGCCAAAATAAACTAAAATCTTACTAAAGGAAGAAACTACAGTATCTATCTCTGTCTACTCCTTCACATGTTTCTTACAAAAACACAAGTGCGATGTAAGGGATATACTGCAATATTTGCATAGACAGTATATATATATATATAAAATTACATTCATAGAAATAAAATATTAAAATAAATGACACTGTTAGAGCCTATTCACACAGGGGCAACACGGCTTCCAGCGCGACTTTGGGAGGCAACTTGGACACGACTTGAGCATGAATCACAGCGTGACTCCAGGCAACTTACAAGGGCAACTTCAAGTTGCCTCCAGGACAGCCTTCTATCTAGTGGCCAATCAAACAATAATCAGCTCTGTGGGAGGGAGGAGTTTGCCTGGAAAACTATTATTTTTACTTCCTGGAAAGTTGCTTCAGTTAAGACAGGGGATCCGACTTGGAGGCAACTTCCACTGAAATCTACGGGTACAAGTTGCCTAGAAGTCGGATTGAAGTAGTACAGGAACCTTTTTTGAAGTCGGAGCGACTTCAGTAATGTGCATTAAGATGGCTCTCATTCACTTACATTGATTTTCTCATGCCGCGCGACTTGAGGCGACTTGGGGCGACTTCAAGTCAGATCCAAAGTCGCCCCTGTGTGAATGGGCTCTTAAAGAAATGTTATACAAACAAAAAACTTTTACCATACCTGTCTACCTTCCAGCTCTATTTGAAAGTTTTTTGCAGATTCCTGAGTCACTCGACCTCCAAAGTCTAACTGGTATACTTGTGTTGCCTCATTCCATAAAGGCTGTTTGTTTGCCATGACGTAGACAAATCCTTGGCTTCCCAACCTGCCATCATCTTTGTCATTAGCTTTCCGACATTTAAACTCATCCAGGTCACTAGCAGTCCTAAGGTTCCTCTTGGTTTTCCATCCCTTCTTATTGCTCTGACCCTGGTTCATCAGCTCATCCCCACTAATAAAGAGTTCAGGTTCACTTTCTGAACTATCCTGAAACTCATTTGTCTTATTTAGCTTTTTGGATTTCAGCTGATCTTTTTGACTCTTAACCTTCTTTTTTTCTCTTCCAAGCCTAGGACTGGCTATGAGAGAGTTAAAGTCACTCAGGGTCTTGGCTTCTTTTTTCACCTTGCCTTCAGTGATAGCCTGAACATTTCCTTCTTCCGCTCTGCTATCTAAACGTTTTCTATTTTTTTTGGGAAATTTGTCCGTTCTCTGAGCTACAGGGCTCTCTGTTAATGACAGAACTTCCTGGAAGTTATCTGCAGTTTCCACCATTACTTCACTGCCCACATTATTTTGCATCTCTGGCTGAGATGGAGACATGACAGGCTTCTCTGGCACCAAATGAGTTTTCGGTGGTAATGTAGACTGTGAACTCAGAGCTGGTGGGCATGGGCTGTATGTGTTCCATGGGTGTAGTGCCACTGGAGGAAGTTGCAAGCCATTGCAATTACTACTTCCTGGATACATTGGTGGCAAGGGACAGCAAGGCAAATTGGGTGGGTATGCTGGCTGTACTACTATAGTGGGCTCTTGCTGCACAAACTGTGCTGGAGGTAAAGCTTCCTTTGGAGAGCAAGGTTTCGGTATTTGTTGGAAAGAAGGTGGGACATTATAACCACTGCTATATGGCATCCCAACTCCATAATTTGTCTGGAATGTTGAAATAGGGCTGGTGGGTGACTTAGGGGAAATAAATGGCACACGAGACAAATCTAAATGCTGACCTTGTCCAAGGATTAGAGGGGGTGGTCTCTGGGGCATTGGCAATGTATTATGAGCTGTCCTTTCTTGGGGAACCCATACATCTTCACTTACCAATGGGTCCCACTGGTATGGTGGGGGCCGCTTTATTGTAAGGCCTGTCTCAACCAGATTTAAATGCCTGGTTGGCTTTTCTACTGGACAGTGTTGGGAAACGGATTCATCTTCTGTAAAAGCAGAATTAATATAGTCTGTCCTGTCTCGACAGCTTTCAGGGGGACTTAATAAATTATATGATGACTGAGATGCTAAAGGGGCTGTGCTGGCAGAGTGAACAATAACGGTACTCTGCTGTGGACCACAAGCTGTTGATAATTCAGGACGGATATTTCCTGCTCCTATGGTACTAGTGCTGAAATTGCCACTATGATTACTGATGCTGCTGCTAATTACTCCAGTGCCACTGCTGCATTGGCTGCAAGTGTAAAGTGCTGTGGGCGGCCGTGGTTGATACTGTCCAGGTACAACATTGCTTTTTGTTTTAGGAGGATGTTGCAGTGTTGCTCTTTGACTATCTGTCATTTGGGCCATTTTAAGAGTTGCTTCACGACTATTTCTGCGCAAAGTGGCATGAATAAGACTACTGTCTATTCTCTGAGAAGCAATTCTTCCTTGAGCAAGCTGTGCTGCAATCTCAGGATATGGTGGTGGATCCCCAGGTGGTATAGAATAACGTGGAACAGTCAACCTATTTAATGTGGCACTGGTGCATGGTTGCTTAATCTTTTTTTCTGTTGCAGAAACCCTTAAGGTTGCAGAACTTCCTGGGCCTGGAAGAGTATAGGTGTTCTGTGTGCAGAGCATCCGTGTCCGTGGTCTACACACTTCTTCTACATTCCCACTACTATCAAATGTTGTTATACGCTCATATCCCAGTGGCGTTTGGTAGTGTCCACTTGTGAAGAGAGAAAAGTCTCCCTTCTTGAGGCAGAGGTCCAAAGGAGGTTGTGGGATTGGTGGTGGAGGTGCAGCTGAAGTTGGAGGAGCTGGTATAGTTCCTGGATATGGAGGTGGAGGGTTGAGTTTGTTTATTTGCATTTCTTGAACAGTGGTGAAAACAACAGCATCTCCTTCTGCAAATTGGGGGATTGGACGTAATGGTTTTGGCCTTTGAGGATGCTCATGGTCTCTCTCATTGTTTTCAACAGGCGGCATCTGAACAGTAGCCTGTGATGGGTGTGGTAAAGGAGGATGAGTGGGTTGTAACATGCGTCCCATTTCAACTCCACCAAATATGACCTGCCCTGGATTGGAATATCTATTTGGTGCTGAATACTGAATAGCATTTTCTACTGGATGATCCGGAGGAGCAGGAGCTACCATTTGATTGGCCAAGACATCTAGTTGTACATTTTGATTAGCTAACAAAGACTGAACCAAGCCTATGCTTTGAGTTGGTGACATAGCTTGAGCAGAGCTATGAATTGGTGCAATGGGGATATTCACAGTGCAAGGGGGGTTGTTTTCAGGTGCCCCAGAAGTTCCAGTTGCTGAAGAAAATGAAAATACTGATTTAGAAAATGGAAAGAATAACTAAATTAGTTTATTTCATCATCTAATTAAAAGGTTGGTTCCAAATCCAAGCTAACATAATAATAAAGATGGTAGATGGAACAAAAGTGGAACACAATTAAATGATACCTCAACAGAAAAATTCACATATTCCGCCCCACATCAATCAGTGAAGCCCAGATAGTAAAATACTTACCTTCATCCCTGCTCCTCAGATCTTCACTATGTGGCCCTTCCTGGCATTGCAAAGCCTTTGCAGTAAAAACATTCGGCCACATGCAGCCATTACTGCACATTCTCAGGGCAATTCATTCCTATGGCTGGTCTATACTCATAGCTGTTCCCAATCATCACAGGAGTACAGTTCCAGCCATAGAAATTAATAAGCCAAGTGGTGCAGTAAGAGCTAGAGGCAGCCAGGGTTCAGGAACATAGATGAAGGCAAATATTTTACTACCTGGGCTTCAATAAGAGAGGGGGTAAAAGACAACTTACTAAGGCAAATTACTAGGATATAATACCATATAAATAGATGACCAGGATATGTTGTATATGCCTAAAAAAAAAAAAAAAAGGGGTCCCAAAAAATTCATAGTAGCCAATTAAAATCGAATTTGCCTTGGAACCTGTGGGAAGAAGTTTGAAACGGAATGGTTACTAAGAACTGTACAAGGTTGCCTTTGGTGTGATATGTACTAATATTTCCCTGGTATCCTTAAAGCAAAAATAAAAACAAATTTAAAATAGTCCTTTCTTTTTTCTATGAACCATTAGATGCTCACCAGGTAAGTCATCTTCATCTTCACTGAAAACATTTGTGTTAAATACAGGCAAATTGATATAATCCATTGAAATTTTCCGCACTTCTGGAAGGTAGATGGTCATCTGTCTTGGTTGAAGGTGTAGCAAACTCGTTTTATAAATCACTACATCAAAACACAAAAAATATTGAATAAATTAAAGTAAATAATTCTTACAATTATTAAAAAAACTACTGCTAAAGAAAAAAGATTTGCACTGTGTGGCATTTATATAGTTAAAAAGGCTTTAAGAAGGCCAATATCCTTCAAAATTTCCACCTCTTGTAACTCTTGAAGTTTTGGCCCTGAAGAAGTAAAAACAAAACCCGCTGGGCATTTGTTGCCATTTGTGCCACAAGGGATGAAAAAATAGGATTTTTAATAACAGCTTACCTGTAAAATCCTTTTCTTGGAGTACACCACGGGACACAGAGCCTCTATTCATTACATAGTGGGTTGTATAGTTCACCAGAGGTGATTGGACACTGGCACAACCAATGAAGACAAGTTACCCTCCATATAACCTCTCCCATAAGGGAAGAACCTTCGTTTTTGTAGGAAAGCAGTAAGGATCCCATAGTGTCCCCTGTGTCCCGTGGTGTACTCCAAGAAAAGGATTTTACAGATAAGCTGTTATTAAAAATCCTATTTTCTTTATCGTACACCACGGGACACAGAGCCTCTATTCATTACATAGTGGAACGTCCCAGAGCAATGCTCAATATGAGGGGTGGGAGACACAGATCAATCAGGCCGCCAACAGACAAGAAGCCCTATACTTATGCCTGCAGCACACTACGCCCGAAGGCAGAATCCTCATGTCCTCTTACATCTATTTGATAGAATTTGGTAAATGTATGGACTGAAGACCAAGTTGTAGCTTTACAGATCTGAGCCATAGAAGCCTGGTGATGCACTGCCCATGAAGCACTTATTGCCCTGGTAGAGTGCGCCCTAACAGAAAAAGGAGGAATCTTGTTCCTTAAACCATAAGCCTGAATAATAACTTGCTGAATCCACCTAGATGATGGATTTCGATGCCGCTTGGCCCTTTTTGGGACCATCTGGAATAAACAAAACATCTGTTTTACGTATCTGAGCAGTTGCCTGAAAATAAACTTTTACTGCTCTCACTACATCTAGAGAGTTCAATAACTTTTCCCCCGCTGATCTCGGTTCAGGAAAAAAGGAAGGCAAAACAATGTCTCGATTTAAATGAAACGTCGACACCACCTTTGGTAGAAAGGTAGGATGGGGGCGTAGTACAATTTTATCTTTGTGACAAATTAAATAAGGATCTTCACAAGAAAGAGCTGCTAATTCTGCTACTCTCCTAGCAGAGGAGATAGCAATCAAAAAAGCAAATTTCCAGCTCAAAAGAATCAAAAGGAATATGGCTAATAGGTTCAAAAGGTTGCTTTTGTAAGACTGACAATACTAAATTCAAATCCCAGGGACACAAGGGAGACTTGAATGGCGGATTTACCCACAGTACCCCCTGAATGAAAGCCCGAACTAGGGAATGAGATGCCAGCGGTCTCTGAAAAAAGACCGATTAGAGCCGATATTTGACCCTTAATGGTACTCCGGGCTAATTTCATATCCACTCCTAATTGGCAAAAGGCCAGAACCCTACTTATGACATACTTCTGAGGATTCCACCCTCTGGATTCACACCAGGAAACATACGCCTTCCAGACTCTATAGTAGATAAGCCTGGAGGCCGGCTTTCTAGCATTAATGAGCGTGAAAAGAACTGGACCCAAGAGCCCTCGTCTCTTCAAAATGTAGGGCTCAGTAGCCAGACTGTCAAATTTAGCTTTTGTAAGGAAGGATTGAACACCGGACCCTGCGACAGCAGGTCGTGATGAAGCGGAAGCATCCAAGGTTTTCCTATCGCCATCTTTATGATCTTGGCGTACCAGGGCCTCCTGGGCCAATTTGGGGCCACTAGGAGTACTGGTATTCCCTCCTTGATCCTGCAAAGTAGTCTTTGTAGGAGGGTGATCAGAGGGAATGCATAGATCAGTGAAAATTGATCCCAGGGAATTATCAGAGCATCTGCTCCGTAGGCCAAAGGATCTCTCATCCTGGACACAAAGTTGTCCAACTTCCTGTTGAATCTGGAAGCTAGCAGGTCTACATCCGGGGTCCCCCATCTCTGGCATATGGTCTGAAAGATATTGGGGTGGAGAGACCACTCTCCTGGCGACAGCTGCTGGCGACTCAGGTAGTCCGCTTTGCCAATTTTCTACTCCTGGAATGAAGATTGCAGAACGACAAGGAATGATTTTCTGCTCATGCCAAAATCCAATTCACCTCCTTCTGAGCATCCCGACTCCGGGTGCCTTCTTGGTGATTGATATAAGTTATTGCAGTAGCATTGTCGGATTGAATCCGAACAGGGTGGCCCTGTAACCTGTGTGTCCAGGTTCTGAGGGCTAGATATACTGCCCGAATCTTCAATATGTTGATGGGCAGGCTCTCTTCGATCTTGGCCCAGGTTCCCTGGGCTGAAGCTTCTTCTAACACTGCTCCCCAGCCCAACAGGCTGGCATCCGTAGACACCATCTTCCAGGTGATTGGGAGAAAGGATCTTCCCTTCAGCAAATTCTCGGTTTTTAACCACCAACTGAAGCTTTGGCGCACCTGTGAGGACAGGCGCATGGGTAGATCTAGTGCTTGGATTCCAATGTTCCAGGCAGCTAGGATACTGCCTTGAAGTAGTCTCGAATGAAACTGGGCGTAAGGAACAGCCTCGAAAGAGGCCACCAACTTCCCCAATAACCTCATGCAAAGGCGAACAGATGGTCCTTTCTTCGCCTTGACCTTGTGGATCAATTCTCTTAGAGACTTGACCTTTGGCTGTATCTACCCTGCTTTGGGCTGTATCTATGATCATTCCCAAATACTCTATCCTTGTTAGGGCTTTTAGAGAGGATTTCTGTAGGTTTATGATCCATCCTAAATGCTCCAGCTATTCTACCATCTTGATCACAGCTTGATTTAATCCTGCCACTGACTGATCTATTAGGAGTAGATCGTCTAGATAGGCTGTCACTGTTATGCCCTGCGCTCTCAAGTTTACCAACAGTGGGGTCAGAGCCACAAACTGGAAGTGGCGATGCTCTACCGCGAACCTTAGGAACTTTTGGTGAGCGGGATAGATAAGCACATGTAAATATGCATCCTTGATGTCTATAGACGCCAAGAATTCCCTGCCTTGTAGGATGGCGACCACGGACCGAATAATCTCCATTCCGAAATGGTGAATGTTCAGAAACTGATTCAGAGCTTTTAGATCCAGTTTGGGTTTGATGTCTCCATTTGGTTTTGGAACCACAAAGAGGTTTGAATAAAACCCTGCACCTTGCTCTTTTAGGGGAACTTCCATGATTACCCCTTGAGACAGCAAGTGATCCAATCCTCGGAAGAAGGATTCTCTCTTTAATGGATCTTTGGAGACTTTTGAACTTCGGAACCGATAAGATGGGATTTCTCGAAATTCCAATTTGTACCCTAGGGATACTGCAGAAACGACCCACTTGTCCTGGGTTTCTGACTGCCAAGTTCCTGAAAACTGCCGAAGCCGTCCCCCCACTTGGCTGAGCGGGGGCGCCTCTTCATAAAGAGGCCTTGGGGTTTTGCTTTTTAGCTCTATGACCCCACTGCTTCTTGTTTTTCTGGGCCTGGTCTTGGTCTTTAGCCTTTATGGCTGGCTGAAAATGCCGTCGCCACTGCCTGGAAGCAGATGTTTCGGGAGCTGGAGAGAGAGAGCGTTTAAAACAAGGACGCTTGTTTTTCTTCTCCGGCAATAGAGTAGTTTTACCGCTTGATATCTTTTGGATATATTTTTCCAAATCATCCCCAAAGAGGCGTTCGCCATGGAAGGGGAAACTGGCCAAAAGCTTTTTGCATGGAGCTTCCGCTGACCAATGCTTTAGCCAAAGAATTCTGCGTTTATGCACCAGCTGGAGCGTAAGGCGAGATGCTTGCTGAATAGAATCTCTAATGGCACCCACTGTGAAACATAAGGCCCTAGGCAGATTCTCCCAAAATTTGATCTGCTCCGGAGGCAGATCTTTCAGCCCATTTCACTTGTTCCTTTAGAACCAGACACATACCAACTGCCGCCAGGTTGGGTTACTGCGCCAGCCAAAAGAAAGAAGATTTTGGTAAAGATTCCAATTTCTTTTCAGAAGGATCTTTAAATACCTGAGCATTGTCCACCGGACAAGTTAGGCTTGAATTTACACAAGAAATAGCCACATCCACTGAAGGTAGACTCCACTTCTTGGTAAACTTCTCCACCATAGGGTTAAATTACTTCAAATTTCCTTGGAGGAGAAAAACGCTTATCTGGATGTTTCCAGTCTGCGTAAATCAGATTCTCCAATAAAGGATGAATCGGAAAAGAGCATTAAGCCTGCAGTGATTATAATGAACCCAGGGAGGAGACAGGTGATTCCGTTAACTCCGAAGAGGGTAACTTGAATGTAGAGCACACGGTTTCAGCATAACAACATTGCACCTGTAATTTAAGAACCTGGGAAGCAGAAAAAGGTTCTTCTGATATCCCTGATCCATCCGACTCCTCATCCTTATCCCCTGATGGTGCTACATCATACTCATCCTCAGATTTTTCTGAAAGGAGATTTTAAACACCAGAAGGAGCTCTGCTTCGCTTTCTGTCCTTTTGTGAGGACTTTGTAATTAACGTAGCGATTCTCCCTTCTAAATTGTTCAGGGCTGCTGCCAAAGTGTCCTCAGTGACATATGCAGGCACAGGCACCATAGGAGAGGCTGCTACTCCTGATGGAGGCAATGGCTCATCCTGTATAGGTGCTTCAGATATCACCTGAGAGGAAGGTACCGAGCAGGCATGGCTAGAGCCTCCTGTCTCAGGCAGCAATGCTTTTTTGTCTTTAGTCCCTGAATTTCTCCTCTGGGAAGACATATTACTAAGCAAAAAGCCGAGGTACAATCAATGCATATACTACTAACGATCTAACGATCTCAACGACACTGGATGCAAAGCGCCTTGAGGCGATTTAGTTCGCATTTGCAGCGCTATTCAAGTTACTCACTCACTCACTCACTCTTACTGTGCTAGTTTAGCAATCTACATACAGTATGCAACTAATCGCACAGTTTCATGCTGAGTAGGTGTGTTTTTTGGGAGTGCTCAAAAACCGACCACAGAGACCTTGCGTGCCTGATAGCCGCTGTGTCCCCGTCAAAAGGGAGAGCTCCAGGCTTGTGAGGCTTTTTTGTGCACTTCCTGCCTGGCGTGGTTCCGCCTTACGCACGTTTCGTATTGAACGTGTTCTGCCCGCCTCAGAAGACGTTCAATATGAAACGTGCGTAAGGCGGAACCACGCACATCACGCTGTGTCCAATCCGGGTACCTGAGACTGGTGTGCAGCTGAGGCGCACGCTGCGATCCTAGTCATACGGATACCGTGGAGCTGTATGTTCGAAATTACCACGCCTTGGAGGCAGCCTTTTATGTTTTGATTTTAACTTTATTTTAATAAACTATCCGAATTTTACTGTACTATGGGAGCCTATCACTTTCTTTACTGAGGGCACTGGACAATCGCTGTTTGTCAACCAAATCATCTCTGGATGTGAGAAACCGAGGATTTTTGGAGACCCGCTGTGGATACATACCCTATCCTGGAAGTAACAGATTGGGAAATCGGGACCCCACCTGGATCCAGCCATATATGCTGTCTACCCCTGTAGGGGTGCGAGGAGCTGGTGAGTAGGGACCCTTGAGGGGGAGCATCTGTCAAAGTCATTGGAAGATTTTTTGTCACTAAGTTAGTTTCACTGTGGACACTTTGAAATCACCATACACTGTGTGGACTATAAATAGATTTATTTGGACTTTTTATAACCATTTGGTTCACAATATTTGAGGAATCAATTCCCCTTTTTGGTCACATGCATATCTATTGTGGTATATGATCCTTATGCAATTTAGCTAACGCACAGAAACATCTAGTATTTATATTATTGAATATTTTCTGGCACTATTTTTGTTTAATACACTATTATCGTACCTACATAGGGGCAATCCCAGCCTCTCATTGTGTTATCAGGCCTCTATTGGCTTTGGGAGGTGTGGGTATGTGATTGAAAGGTTTTGTCATTTAATATATTTAATATATTTTTTCACCCACTTATACGGTTATCTCCCCACCGCAGGGGACTTTGGTTCAATGATTGGAACCCAGTAACCTTTTGGGGTGACAAGCAACTAGTCCCGATATTTCCATCCCCTTTTTACTTTCCTTTTTATTTTTCAATAAGATTAGCCTATCTTTATCTTCTGGGTCACACCTGAAGAGTGAGCAGCGCCACAACCCCACAGCAATTTTTTTATTTATCTAGGATCCTCTTGTAGGATCTCAATAGGGAGGCTGCAGCTATACACACACACACACACACACACACACATTATATATATATATATATATATATATATATATATAAAAACTCTCCTAAGCGCAGGAATACCACTTTTTCCACCTTTAACCTTTTATTCGGCCACTAGCCGGGGTTAAAAGCGCCCCGCTAGCATCTGAAAACCGCCTCTAAAACGACAGTAAAGTGCCGCTAAAAGTAGCTGCGCTTTACCGCTAACGTGGCCGCACTGTCAGTGTAATAGGGCTCTAAGGGGCATTTGTGTTCAGTCCACCATCAATAGTGTCACGTCAGGAATATTTTACCATTGAAATAATAATCCACCGTGGAGATGGAGGGTGTGCTTGTTTGATATCTGTAATTTCAGATTTACATTATCTGGTAAGAGGCAACCCTTTCAATATAAGGAGCACATTTAAGCACTGGATCACTTTGAAGCTGGATTTTTCCACAAGCACCAAGCATCACCTTGAATAGCCATATGGACTTTTTTTGAATAGATATGATGTTTTATGTTTTTTTTACCTTAATGCATCCTATGCACTAAGGTGAAAAAACATCTGACTATTTTCAGCCCCCCGTTTTACTTACCTGAGCCCTGGAAAGTCCTGCGTTGAAAACGCGCAGGATCTTTGCCTGGAGTTCTCGGCTCTTCATTTGATAGATTGATAGCAGCGCAGCCATTGGCTCCCGCTGCTGTCAATCAAATCCAATGATGCAGGTGCCTGGGGGCGGGCCGAGTCCTGCATTCGGCAGCTTTTGACGCTGAACGCAGGACTCTGGAGCGCTCCTGCAAGGTAATCCCCCTTGGGAGAGAGCGCTTCCCAGAGGGGGTTATTTGATGCGGGGAGGAGCCGAGAGAGAAGCCGGGGGACCCCAGAAAACGGCGTACGGGACCACACTGTGCAAAACGAGCTGCACAGTGGAGGTAAGTATGACACGTTTGTTATTTAAAAAAAATAAAAAACAAACCTATAGTTTCACTTTAATGTTTAGTTCACATATTGGTGCACATGATCAAATATTGCACATTGATTCATTTGTACATGCACTTTTTTTTATAGGTGGATTTGTTTTTTACACCGGTTTTGTTACATTATCTAAAACTGCACCAAAAGTCCAGGACCTTTGGTGCAGTTTTAGAAAAGGCACCAAAACCGCTCAATCTAATGGAAGTCTATGGCAAAGCATAGGTAAATCACACGAAAACCGTGGGGGCATGGCACCAGTGCTGTGGGAAAACCACAGCGGATCAGTGTGAAAGAGGCTTTAAGCAACAGGTTTAATTTAAAGTTCATCCTCGCAGCATATTTTAGTTGCCTTTCCTTATGGCTGGGAAAAAAAAAAGCCCTGTGCAAAGCTCTAATGCCGCGTACACACGATCGGAAATTCCGACAAGAAAAGTTCGATGTGAGCTTTTGGTCAAAAATTCCGACCGTGTGTAGACTCCATCGGACATTTTCTGTCGGATTTCCGACAACAAAAATTTGAGAGCTGGTTCTCAAATTTTCCGACAAGAAAAGTTCTTGTCGGAAATTACGATTGTCTGTATGCAATTCCAACGCACAAAAAAACATGCATGCTCAGAAACAAGCAGAAGAGCAGAACTGCCTGTTGAACTTCATTGATCTCGACTTCTTGACGGTCGGAAATGCCGACAACATTTGTGTGACCGTGTGTACGCAACACAAGTTTGAGCCAACATTCCGTCGGAAAAAGATCCAAGTTTTTCTGGTCGTAATTTCCGATCGTGTGTACGCGGCAAAAGTTTATTCGAGCTGGAGCTCACACAGGGCTAAGGACTCTTTACCCCAGCTCTGTGACCTTGCACTGTCTGAGTATCCAAATCGCTAAACACCAGCAATGTCAGATGGAAGATACCAAGTACGACCAAGGAAGACAAATATATGCAGTAGGGGGGCATAGGCATTTGTTCTCCATGGGTAAAGCACAGGTTAACTTTAAGAACTGCTCATGCATACAGGGGTAAGCAATGAAATAGAATAAGGTGGATTGAGGGTAAGGTCAGAAGGGAGCCATCAGGTGTTTAAAATACAATAATCCATAGCAGGGCCAACTTTCAGTAAATTTACGAACAGTTTGTAAAATCTGTACTTTTTGCATCTGTCCTTGAATGTCCATTGTGGACATGTAGGTTGCATGTCCGTAACTGACATTCATGGACAGATGCAACAATTATGGATTTTACAAACTGTTTGTAAATTTACTGAAAGTTGGCAACCCTGATCCATAGACTGCAAGTGTTGAGAATATGCTAAGCCATTGACAACTGATTTCTACAAGACCAGTGAGTCCATACATATATGTATACATGTTTTTTGGTAGATATGGGTATTTGCCATTAACGATTTCAGTTAGTCTGTGAAAAGTGTGAGTTTTTGTATTGTTTTATGTTTATTTTGTTTTCTTGTTTTGGTATCAGAAACTTTTCTTTGTGATACGCTTCTGCTGTAGCATATTTGTATTGTCAAAAATTGATAATAAAAATTACTTGATTAAAAAAAAGAACCGCTCATGCAAAAATACAGAATATTTCTTAAAGTGGTTGTAAACCCCTTTTTTTTTTCTTTTTTTTTTGACTAACCTGCAAGACAAAGCTATAATGAGCTAGTATGACTAGCATACTAGCCCATTATGTACCACTTACCTTCGGTCGGGGCCCCCGAAGTCGTCCGTGTCCCTCCTCTAGCCGCATCCATCGCTGCGGTGATAGCCGGAATGTTACTTCCGGATATCGCCGCTGCAGCCAATCACAGCGCCGCTCCGGCGCTGTGATTGGTCTGAGCGGAGAAGACGTGACTCCGCGCATGCGCTGTCGAATTCGGCTACGTCGTCGAATGTTGCGACCTAGCCGAATTTGTGAATGGGGTGACGTCAGCGTCGCCGCATTTACATACAAATATCTCCTTAACCGTGTAGGTTAAGGAGATATTTCTTGCACCTACAGGTAAGCCTTAATCTAGGCTTACCTGTAGGGCTTTGTTTAAAAAGTGGGTTTACAACCACTTTAAGGCCCATATACACGATTGGACTTTGACAACAGCAGTCCGGACGGACGTGTTTGATCGAAAAATCCGACTGTCTGTATGCTCCATCGGACAATTGTTTTCGGTTTTTCAACGGACAAATGTTCGCTGTGCATGCTCTTAAACTTTTACATTTCTTACATTTGTTTTCTACAAAGATCTTTAAATCTGTATAAAAGTTGTATAAGAACTTACCCGCCCCAAGATTAGCTGGTAAGAAAGCTGCCAATCCTACAATTTTGAACTTGGTTCCCCATATGTTGGATGTGACCTGAGCAAGATAGTTATGCTGCAAAATAAAAAACATAGGCATCTTAAATGTAGTAAGTGCATGAAATGTTTCTAATTTATTGCTTGATGGGGGATTTGGTGATGAATGGAAATGATCTTGGCTAGCATGCCTTTCCTTTAGAGGCACTGAAGAATTTCAAGAATTACATGTCTAGTAAGAATCTCACAGTCTTAGAAAAGAATAAAAGTTAAAAAGAAAGTTGAGATTTGCCTATAACCATTTTATTCTAATCTTCATTTTATCTTTTGGTATATCCCTTACTGAAACTGAGTGTGAATCTGTCAGTCTTCTAAATACAAAAAACTAAAGACAGACAGTTAGGCCTCACCTGAGTAATGTCTTCCAGAGGAAACTCTCTGCGAGTTAGGCTTGGTGACCCAATTGAAGGTTTTCGTATAGGTAATCGAGGAGACCTGGTAATTTCTTGAGTGGCTCGGGATAGCTTTGGGGATTTTCGTGCTTCTATGTTAATTCTGCAGTAAACAAAAGGATTTGAATGGTGTGGGATCAAAGCAGCACAATGATAGTCCAAAATGATGATGTTGACTTTTAATCAAAAGACAAATTTGTAACACCTATTACATACCTTTATGTAGTCCAGATCTATTAAAATTAGCCACAAAGCTCAGCAGAAGGGATTAACCAAACACATTCCTAAAATTTGCACATACAGTGCAGCAATAAACAGCTCCTGCAGTAATTTAATTGTAATCCTTTGTGCAATATCTTTTCTACTTATGCACAATCTAAAATTTTGTATGGAGGGGTGTTCAAGTCAAACTGGGACATTTAATTTTACAGGTATAAAAAGGGATGCTAGAGTGGCGGGACTACACCCAGTAGTAAGTGGCAAGCATGTCCTATTACTGTCGTGAGCCAGTCCAGAGACCATTATTGAAGATGGCAGACAACAGTGTTAGTGCGATCATGAAACAGCACGTGGTGATGAAGTTTCTAGTGAACGAAGGCGTAAAACCCGCGTATATCTACAAAAGACTTTGCCGTTCCCACATGCGTCTCATCACATACTGTGCTTGAACACAATCATTCAAAATTCAAAAAGATGGAGCGCTAGAAATGCAGCTAGCGCGATATGGAAATAGTTCGAAGGTCCAGGTGTGCCAGTAGGCAAAGTTCATTTACTGCTGAGACCAGACCAGGGTTTAGGGGTTCTGGTCTGCATCAGTGTGGACAGCCAGCTGTAGAGAGCAGAAGCGACAGTGGATATAGATGAGAGAGAGAGAGAGAGAGAGAGAAGCGCCACTCTGCGTGCAGTATGTCAGTTAAAATTTAATGTTTAAGGGCATGGTTTGGATGGCCTCGGGAGTGGATGTGCTGTGCTGAAGCTCCTCTCCTGGCCTCCCTTTTCTATCCGCACCTGCAGCCTCTGACCCCATGGATATGGGTAAACCCAGGAAGAACAGAGAACCCAAATCTGAGGGACCTAACACTAGGTCCTCCTCCGCTCATAACCGAGTATTTCACCCACGAAGGTCCGGCGGGACAGCACGCAGCAAAGAGGGCACCTGCTTCTACCAGCGCGGCTCGCTCTCCTGCATCTGCCTCTCCGGGATCTCACAGGTATGGCTTGGATGGAGACCTCTCATCCGCTAATGTCTCTGATCCCTGTCAGCTCCCCTACCGTGGCTCCTGCCCCTTCAGGCGGACACTTTCTGGACAGCCTCTCACAGCCATTCCCTCTGTGCCTCGTGGAGCTCCCGCCATCCGCTCTACTTATGCCATGCACATTATATCTCACCAAAATGTGAGTTGATCTTACTTTTATTAAACATTGAATTTTTACTGACATACTGCACTCAGAGTGGCGCTGGTCCCCTCTCTCTCATTTACAAACATTTGCATTTTCGAAATGTTAGCGCACGCTGGGCACCAAGACAGCTTTCCACTTTTGAACAGCACAGAAGAGTTGAAGTCTGCACTGCGTTGAAGGAGTGATGACTAAGCAAAGCAGGCTGTCTTAGGATGGTTCAGGGAAACTGACAAATCTTTCTATGCCAAAGTTTTCCAGACATTAGTTAAATGCTGGGATAAGTGTTCAAATATAGCAGGGGAGTTTGTGGAAAAATAAATGCAGTTTCCACTCCTTGAAATTTGTTCTTTTATTTCATATTATATATATATATATATATATATATATATATATATATATATACACACACATATACACACACACACACACACACACACACACGGTGCCTTGAAAAAGTATTCATACCCCATGAAATTTTCCACATTTTGTCATGTTACAACCAAAAACCTAAATGTATTTTATTGGGATTTTATGTGATAGACCAACACAAAGTGGCACATAATTGTGAGGTGGAAGGAAAATGATAAATGGTTTTCAATAATTTTTTTTACAAATAAATATCTGAAAAGTGTGGCGTGCATTTGTATTCAGCCCACCTGAGTCAATACTTTGTAGAACCACCTTTTGCTGCAATTACAGCTGCAAGTCTTTTTGGGCATGTCTCAAACAACTTTGCACATCTAGAGAGTGACATTTTGCCTATTTCTTCTTTGCAAAATAGCTCAAGCTCTGTCAGACTGGATGGAGAGCGTCTGTGAGCAGCAATTTTCAAGTCCTGCCACAGGATTCTTAATTGGATTTATGCTGGACTTTGATTGGGCCATTCTAACACATGGATATGCTTTGATCGAAATAATTCCTTTGTAGCTCTGGTTGAATGTTTAGGGTTGTTGTCCTGCTGGAAGATGAACGTCCGCCCCAGTCTCAAGTATTTTGTAGACTCTAACATGTTTTCTTCTAAGATTGCCCTGTATTTGTCTCTGCCTTCCCATCAACTCTAAGCAGCTTCCCTGCCATAGAAAAGCATCCCCACAACATGATGCTGCCACCACAATGTTTCACGGTGGGGATGGTGTGTTCAGGGTGATGTGCAGTGTTAGTTTTCCGCCACACATAGCGTTTTGCTTTTAGGCCAAAAAGTTAAATTTTGGTCTCATCTGACCAGAGCACCTTCTTCCACGTGTTTGCTGTGTCCCCCACATGGCTTTTCACAAACTGCACTTCTTATGGCTTTCTTTCAACAGTGGCCATCTTCTTGCCTCTCTTCCATAAAGGCAAGATTTATGGAGTGCACAACTAATAGTTGTCCTGTGGACAGATTCTCCCACCTGAGCTGTGAATCTCTGCAGCTCCTCCAGAGTTACCATGGGGCTCTTGGCTGCTTCTCTGATGAATGCTCTTCTTGCCCGACCTGTCAGTTTAGTTTGGATGGCCATGTCTTGGTAGGTTTGCAGTTGTGCCATACTCTTTCTATTTTCGGATGATGGATTGAACAGCGCTTCGTGAGATGTTCAAAGCTTGGGATTTTTTTTTTTTATATAACCTAACCCTGCATTAAACTTCTCCACACCTTTATCCCTGACCTGTCTGGTGTGTTCCTTAGCCTTCATGATGCCGTTTGTTCACTAAGGTTCTCTAACAAACTTTCAAGGGCTTCACAGAGCAGCTGTATTTATACTGAGATTAAATTACACACAGGTGGACTCTATTTACTAATTAGATGACTTCTAAAGGCAATTGGTTCCACTAGATTTTAGTTAGGGGTATCAGAGTAAAAGGGGGTTGAATACAAATGTATGCCACACTTTACAGATATTTATTTCTAAAAAAAATTAAAACCATTTATCGTTTTAATTCAACTTCACAAATATGTGCCACTTTGTGTTGGTCTATCACATAAAATCTCAATAAATTACAAAATGTAGAACATTTCAAGGGGTACGAAAACCTTTTCTAGGCACTGTAATAGAGATGAACAAAGGCCGATGTAAACATTCCAGTATGAATGACTGCCATGGCACCAAAAGAAGGGAGGAGGGTCGATTTGCAGGATTACCAGGTAAAAATAAAAGTAAAAAGCATGAAAAAATAAAAAACGAATGTGGCCATCAAATCTAGAGTTCTGCTTTATAAATATTAATACACATACATTAAAACAAAAGGCATATAAGAACCTGGGGAGTTTGGGAGATTTACTAGCTCTTGTAACCTTTGGAGATTTCTTAGCTGCCCAGTCATCACTTAGTTCAATATCACTGGAATCTGAGCAATTACAGCTGTCAATAACTGCGGAGATCAATCCATTGCCATAGATTTCATCTGGAAACACAACAATAAAAGAATGAATTAGTAGAACATGACAGCATGAAAAGCATGAAAAACACCTGCATGACAGAAATTATTGAATTCCTGAAATATTATCCTTGTGTATAAATATCAAAACCTACTCAAAGTGGATCCAGCATAGAAATGTACAAATTACTGCAAATGATTGGGCCTTGAAGCAACATAAGGGTCAGTGCCCATCAATGCAGCCTAATCAGTGCCCATTTGCAGTCTCACCTTTGCTATAAATGCAGCCCCACCGTTGCCACAAATGCAGCCCCACCGTTGCCACAAATGCAGCCCCACCGTTGCCACAAATGCAGCCCCACCGTTGCCACAAATGCAGCCCCACCGTTGCCACAAATGCAGCCCCACCGTTGCCACAAATGCAGCCCCACCGTTGCCACAAATGCAGCCCCACCGTTGCCACAAATGCAGCCCCACCGTTGCCACAAATGCAGCCCCACCGTTGCCACAAATGCAGCCCCACCGTTGCCACAAATGCAGCCCCACCCTTCCGACAACAGATTACATACAGGGGAATCTCCTAATTACTCAAGTCTCTTTAATACAAAGTCCCGCTTCCTATGAAAGACAGAACAGTTGTCCAATGCCAGCCCAGGAGACGGGACATCCTATTACAGAGGCCGCCGAATAAACGGGAGATTCTCCTGTGTGTAATCTGACGGCACTCGTCCCGCCCGCTCCCTGTTCCCTCTGAGGCTGCAAGAACGATAAATACGGTACATATCTTTTGTGGCCCCCCAACAAATGCCAGAGTGGTGCACAGGGATTCGTTGGGGGCCACAAAAGATGTATATTTACAAAATTACCAGTGGGGCCGCATTAAACCGGAACACAGCCTGCAATTGGCCCACAGGCCGGACTTTGGACATGCCTGCTCTAGGGGAAGCACCACCAAAACCGTAGGAAATTTTACCACGAACACAAGCAAGCATTTTAATAATGTATAAACAATGTCAAAGTGTTTTAATTAAATGTTATAATAGAGAAAATTAATGCTCACTAAAAACATATTTGTTTCTCTTTTGGACCAACAGGAAAATTAATATTTTTTTTTAGTCTAATTATATTGCAAAATGCAAATGGGTAGAAAGTGTTCAAACGTATTTTCTACAAAAAGACAGTTACAATTATTTCACAAATTTGTCCATGAATGAGAATTAAAAAATACCTGTTTTTCCATCTGTTTTAGGATCCATAATTACAAACTCTGGTCGCAGTTTACTTATTCTTCGCCCTTTGAGAACAGGCACCAGCCCACCTAGGTACTCCAAGTAAAGAGTATAGCACGGTCCTCCAACCTCTGGATCATCCTCTGTCCTCTTCATAGTGCAGTGCAACCTCTCATTTCCCGACGTAGGGTAACTCACAAAATCTCGCATGTTATTAGGGTCAGGAATGGGAGGCTTGATAGAACATAATTAAACAATTTAGAAATGCCATGACATGGTTGAAGTACTAAACCCCCTGCCCTTTGATGAAATTAGGTTTATTTACTGAAACATCAATATTCTACACATAGGTCTGCTTTGACAGTTTTTACTGTTCTACACTAATTACATATTCCACAATAACCAGTAGGGACCCAATGCAGTCCTGAAAAAATCAGATATACATTATAGCAGTTATATTATAGTCACATTTTGCTACTTGCCTCATACAGTTTCACTAGTAAAAACCCATTTAAAAAAATTAAAGTGGAACTTCACTCTTTCAATCAACATTGATTATTTTTAATTCTTACGCTGCTATGCTGATAGTAAAGTTTGTCATATTTACGTTTTAAACTTTTATTTTTTTACATTTAAGTTACTTCCTGGTTTCCAGGCCTAGGCAAATGATGTCACACATCCCAGGAGGGGTTTTCTCAGATATGCACACCCTCCTGCCTGTGTTCCGTCAAATTAGGTGACCCGTCAGATTTTGTAACAGAAGTGACGTTTCGGCACGGCCATCTTGGTACACCCCGCACTCGGCCGAAGTACGGATACAGTAATAAGGCAGGAAGCAGACATCTTTTTACACCCACCGGAGTCTTGCATGTCACACTTATTTTTAACACTAAACTGAGCATATATAGTGAAATACAGGATTGTAAAATCTGTCTGACTGTTTTGATGCTGAATTTTAAAAGCAGCAGCAAGCATGCCGTTCTCACAGGTTTGCTAATCTGAAAGAACATTGCTGCTTTGAAAATGAATCAAAACAGTCATACGGATTTCCAAATACTGAATTTCACTATATAAGCTCAGTTTACTGTTAAAAATAAGTGTGAAATACAAGACTCCGGAGGGTGCAAAAGGATGCCCACTTGCTGCCTTCTCACTATATCCTTACTGCACCCGAGTGTGGGATGTACCAAGATGGCCATAATGGAACGTCACTTATGTTACAAAATTTGACGGGTCGCTTAATCTGATGGAACACCTGCATGCCTGAACTAAGGGTACATGGATTCAAGGAAGTAGATGCTACATGAATCATCTGCCCTTACTCAAGATTTTTGGACTTACCGGAATGTTTTTGCTAAAGTTCATTGAGGAACAAGAAATTTGGGAAATCTTAAAACAGTCAGGTTTTATCATACTGCCCCACAAAGGTTCCTCAGTAGACTTCAAGAAAAAAAATATTTAACAGTAAGTACACAAATCTTATTTTCTTTATCATCCATTGAGGGACACAGATATTCAGGATTTCTTAAAGTGGTTGTAAATCCTCAGTTTTTCACCTTTAAAACCTTCTGTAGTGCTGCAGCCCCCCAGCCCCCCGTTTTACTTACCTGAACGCCGTCTTTCTCCGGCCCGCAACGAGCACACCAGATCTAGCTGGTGTCTCGTGTCCTGATTGGATAGAGTGATAGCAGTGAAGCCATTGGCTCCCGCTGCTGTCAATCAAATGCAATGACGCGGGCGCCGTGGGGCGGGGCCGAGTCCTGCTTTCTGTCTGAATACACGCAAAAGCAGGACTCGGGAGCACGCCCGCATGGGTGTCCACCAAGGAGAGTGCTTCACCAACGTGGACCCCCGATGCGGGGGAGGAGCTACCAGCACCGCCAAGGGACCCCAGAAGAGGTAGATCGGGGGCCACTCTGTGCAAAACAAACTGCACAGTGGAGGTATGACATGTTTATTAATTAAAAACAAAACAAAAAAAAACAAGGGTTTACAACCCCTTTTAACAGTCATGTCATCAAAAAAGCAGTTCAACTGAGGGAAAGGAATCAGCCACTAAAAGGTCCAACAGGTGTAGGGATAATTGTACAAAAGTGTATCTCAATGAAAACCGCAATCAATTCTAGATGAAAAATGGGTCAAATCTATACAATATATGGAAATTGCCATGACGAAGGGGAGGACAACAAGGATGAACTTAATATACCAGACCAGGACAGATAATCACTGCTAATGAGAAGCTGGTACTTAAAGCAAAGATTGACCTCAGCCAGTGAAGTAGAGGACCAACCAATCATTCACCATAAAAACAGGTGAAACAGAAACATTACCCAAATGGGAGAAAAACCTGACCAATAAATACCATTGTCAACAAGAAAGATTTACTGGACCAAGACCCAGAGAAGAAAGTGGATCTTTAAGGGAAGATCAAACAGACATACCATGTCTAATTAAAAGAACAAACTTTTTATATGCTCTTTTCTGGAAAATCCAGCACTGCAAAGTCCAAAGTCATTTATGAGGACATGAGCAGCTGTGTTTGCCATAATAAACCCCTTCGGTTTTTCTTTGCATCCCGAACAATTTTCCTGGCAGTTGTGACTGAAATTTTAGTTGGTCTT
The DNA here is from genome assembly GCA_029206835.1 of Rana muscosa. NCBI lineage: Eukaryota > Metazoa > Chordata > Amphibia > Anura > Ranidae > Rana > Rana muscosa. Next base: position 99,192,459 of record CM055121.1, read on the forward strand.
CCTGATCGTGGTTTGGTTTCAACAGAACCCCTAATTTTCCACTTCTTGATTAGAGTTTGAACACTGCTGATCGGCATTCTAAATTCCTAGGATATCTTTTTAGATCCCTTTCCTGTTTTTTATACATTTCAACTACCTTTTCCTGCAGATCCTTTGACAATTCTTTTGCTTTCCCCATGACGATGTAAGGGTCTGTCAGGAGTCCAGAAACCCACTGACCTTTTATACACACACTAATTACAAGGAAACAGATCACAGGTGAGGATGGTTACCTTTAATAGCCATTCAAACCCCTTTGTGTCAACTTGTGTGCATGTCATCAGGCCAAAATCACCAGGGTATGTAAACTTTTGATCATGGTCATTTGGTTAATTTCTGTTGTCATTATGATTTAAAAAGAGTAAACGCAGTTGATTGATAATAATAGGATTTTTATAACAGCTTACCTGTAAAATCCTTTTCTTGGAGTACATCACGGGACACAGAGCGACATAGTCATTACTAATGGGTTATATAGATACCGTCAGGTGCTGGCACTGGCAACTTCCAAAACCGGAAGTACCCTCCCCTATATAAGCCCCTCCCATCCGGGAGCACCTCAGTTTTGTAGCAAAGCAATAAGTGTCCCTAAAGAGGGGCGGGAGCTCTGTGTCCCGTGATGTACTCCAAGAAAAGGATTTTACAGGTAAGCTGTTATAAAAATCCTATTTTCTTTCTCGTACATCACGGGACACAGAGCGACATAGTCATTACTAATGGGATGTCCTAAAGCAATGCCAAATGAGGGGGGGGATACACCATATATAAGCTGAGCGCTATCAGACATGAGGATCTTTTGCGGCCTGCAACATACTGCGCCCAAAGGCGACATCCTCCTGACTTCTAACGTCCACCTGGTAGGACCTAGTAAACGTGTGTACCGAAGACCATGTTGCGGCCTTACAGATTTGAGCCAGGGAGGCCTGGTGATGCACTGCCCATGAAGTTCCAACTGCTCTCGTGGAGTGCGCTCTAACTTTGAACGGAGGCGGTCTCCTTCTCAAGCCATAAGCTTGCATAATGACCTGTCGAATCCACTTGGCTAAAGTAGACTTTGACGCTGCCTGACCCTTTCTGGGGCCTTCCGGCAGAATAAACAAAGTATCCGTTCTGCGAATCTGAGCAGTGGCTTTTAGATAAGCTTTAACTGCTCTTACTACATCCAAAGAATGCAATAACTTTTCCTCTACCGAAGTAGGTTTGGGGAAAAAAGAAGGAAGAACCACATCTTGGTTCAAATGAAACCTCGATACCACCTTAGGAAGAAAGGCTGGATGAGGACGTAACACTACTCTGTCCTTATGGATAACCAGATATGGCTCCTTACAGGACATAGCTGCTAATTCCGATACTCTTTTAGCCGAACAAATGGCTACTAGAAAAATCAATTTCCTGGTGAGAAGCACCAAGGAAATATGCTGTAATGGTTCAAATGGTTGTTTCTGTAGAACCGACAGAACCAAGTTTAGATCCCATGGACATATGGGAATATTAACCGGAGGCCTAATACGCATCACTCCTTGTATAAAGGCTTTGACTAGTGAATGCGAAGCCAAGGGCCTTTGAAAAAATATTGACAAGGCCGAAATCTGACCCTTGATAGTACTCAAGGCAAGCTTCCTATCTACAGCCCACTGTAGGAAGTCCAGAATCCTACCTATTACGTACTTATGTGGATGCCATTTCTTGGCCTCACACCAGGCAATGTACGCCTTCCAGATTCTATAGTAGATCTGCCTGGATACCGGCTTCCTGGCATTGATCATGGTAGATACCACAGCATTAGAGAGCCCTCTCTTTTTTAGAATGTGGGCTTCAATAGCCAGGCCGTCAAACCTAGGGCTGGTAAGGAAGGGTGGTATATCGGTCCTTGCGAAAGCCGGACGACGTGGGAGAGTCCAAGGACTCCCCACTGAAATTTTACAATCTCCGCATACCACGCTCTTCGGGGCCACGCTGGAGCCACCGGAATCACTGGTTTCTTTTCTACCCTGATTCTGCGGAGTAATCGAGGTAACCATTGTGGCGGTGTGAATGCATATATCAGCTTGAACTGATCCCCAGGGAACACTAGGGCATCCGAGCCGCAAGCTAGGGGATCCCTTGTCCGAGAGACAAACCTATCCCCCTTTGCGTTGAATCTGGATGCTAGAAGATCTACATCCGATGTTCCCCACCGCTGACATATTGTCCAGAAAACCTCGGGGTGAAGGGACCCTTCCTCTGGGCCTAATTGCTGGCGACTTAGAAAGTCCGCCTTCCAATTCTCCACTCCTGGAATGAATACCGCAGATATGGCTGGGACATATTTTTCCTGCCCATTTCAGGATGTAATTTACTTCCCTCTGGGCTGCACGACTCCTGGTGCCCCCCTGATGATTGATATATGCCACTGCTGTGGCATTGTCTGATTGAATTCTGACAGGGGACCCTTGGAGTTTGGATGTCCATGCTACTAGGGCATACCGGGCTGCTCGTATCTCTAAGAGATTGATGGGCAGGGCCTTTTCTGCATCCGACCATCTGCCCTGGAGAGACTATTGCTCCAGTACTGCTCCCCAGCTTATAAGGCTGGCATCTGTAGTGACCACCTTCCAAGAAATCGGACTGAAGGATTTCCCTTTTTCCAGATTCTGGGGAACCCACCACCAACGGAGGCTCTTCCGAACGGAAGGGGACAAGGACATTGTAAGTCTAGGGCCTGAACTTTTTTGTTCCAGGCTGACAGTATGGCCCCTTGCAAATTCCTTGAATGGAATTGACCGTAGGGTACTGCTTCGAATGATGCCACCATTTTTCCCAGCAGCCTCATATACAGGCGTATGGACGGCTGTCTTTTTTGTACCCACTAAGTGGATCAAATCTTTCAAAGACAACACCTTTCCTCGAGGCAAGAATATTTTTCTCTGGCCTGAATCCAACCTTAGCCCCAAGTATTCCAGACTTTTGACTGGTTTTTAGGGCTGACTTGTCTCGGTTGATAATCCAACCGTGAGATTCCAGATACTTGATCGTCTTGTGAACGACCACGTCTAGTTTTTTCACTGAGTGGTCTATCAGCAACAAGTCATCCAGATATGCCATTATCATTACACCTTGTGTTCTTAGATTGGCCAATAAAGGGCCAGAATTTTTGTAAACACTCGTGGTGCTGTGGCCAAACCGAAGGGTAAGGCTCTGAACTGAAAATGGCGCCCTTCTACTGCAAAGCGTAGAAATTTTTGGTGGACTGGAAAGATGGGAATGTGCAAATAAGCATCTTTGATGTCGATCGTGGCTAACCAATCCTCCCCTTGTAGGGCAGTGGCCACCGATCGGATCGACTCCATCGGAAAGTCCTGATATACAGGAATTTGTATAGCCCTTTTAGAATTAATATGGGCCTCCCGACCGCGTTTGCTTCGGGACTGTAAAGAGGTTTGAGTAAAACTCGAACCCTCCTTCTTCCAGGGGAACCTCCATAATTACTCCTTGGAGCAATAGTTGTTCTAGTGCCAACAGGAGGGACTCTCTCTTCCGGGGATCCCTTGGCACGTTTGACCTCAAAAATGGGAAGGAGGAGAGTCTTTTAACTCCAAACTGTATCCCAAACCTACTGCGGAGAGCACCTATCTGTCTTGATCGTGTCCCGCCAGGTCTCTTGCGAACAACTGGAGTCCTCCCCCCACCCGACTGAGTGGGGGCTTCAATGAATTTAACTTTGGGGGAGGTTTTGTACCTCCCCTGACCCAGGGTTTCTCATTACCCTGCTACTGTCCCTGTTTTTTACCCCCGGGATTTGACCGAGGAGGCCGTCGGAACTGTTACACAGCCGATGCCCCAGGGACTGGAGAAGCAGGCCTCTTAAAGAGGGACCTCTAACTCTGCTTTTAACCGGTAAGAGCGTATTTTTACCGCTGGAAATTTTCTGGATATATTTGTCCAGGTTTTCCCTGAATAAGCGTTCACCATGAAATGGGACGCTAACCAGCCATTCTTTACAGGGAGCTTCAGCAGACCAGTTTTTGAGCCATAGGAGCCTACGCATATGTACTATAGACAGCGTAAGGCGGGAGGCCTGATGGACTGAATCCTCTATGGCGTCAACCGCAAAGCCTAAGGCTCTAGGTAGATCAGCTAGGGCAAAGCCTGCTGATCTGTCAAGTCCCTCAAGACCTGTTTCAACTGATCCTTCACTGCTTAGCAGACCCCAATAGCTGCTACTGCTGGTTGTATCACCAAGCAGATTTTCATAAGGACTCCAATCTTTTATCTATTGGGTTCTTGAACATTTGGACATTATCCACTGGACATGTCAGTGATTTATACATACAAGAGATGGCTGCGTCCACTGTAGGGACCTTCCATTTTTTTTTTTTTTGATGAACTTATCCTCCATGGGATAGACCACCGGAAATCTCTTGGGGGAATAAATATTTTCTCAGGACGTTCCCAATCCTGGTAATGAGCCCTTTCAGTAAAGGGTGAAGTGGAAAAGAACAAACAGTCTGGGGGCTTCTAGCGACCCCAACGAGGATACAGTAGTGGTTGATGGTTCCGCAAGGTGCATTTTTAAATGCTGATCGGACCATGTTAGTCAGAGACTGAACCCATAATCTTTCAGCTTAAGATGCTGAGAAAAGGTTCCCCCACTGTTGATTCCTCTATAACAGAATCAACCTCATCCTGATCCCCTTCAGGCAGGTCGATCCCTGTATGGGACTGTTGCTCTGCTAACAGGCACTCTGAAGGAGGAGACGGAGATCGGGCGTGCTTTCCCTGACAGGGAGGCAGCGATAAATGTTGACAATCTCTCTCTAATCCTCCCAGAGCTGAGGAAAATCCTCCTCTGTTACATACACAGGAGCAGGTGAACTGAGGACAGCCACAGTACCAAGTACCCTGCGGGGTCTCTACGGTCACTTACCTCTGAACTTCAGGGGAGACTGGTGCAGCAGGAGTATGCCCAAGATCCTCCGAGCCCGATGAGACCCCCTTCGCTTCCTGGAAGATTCAGTTCCGGAGCTTCTGGACGGCATATTCCTAAGCCTAAAGCTGAGGTATTCCAGCCGTAATACACCACTTTTACTGAGAATAGTCTAGCACAATTGCTGCTATATCACAGTTGGTGTCTACTAATGTGCCTTTCTAGGGGATGCCTGTATCAACCGCTTGCTGTATGCCTTTAAATGTTGCCAGCTCTGTCTCTGTACTTCATAGCCAGCTCACTACAATATTGTGTTTTTTTTAAACTGCTGGGACGCCCGCACATGCGCAGAAGCGCTGCGGCGCGCACAGAGCGTCATCCCCCAGGCTCCGCCCCCTTTCCCGGCTCACCTCTATATATAGAGGCGCGTGCACGCGCACGCGCGCGGGCACGTGCGCCTTCGGCGCTAATTTCAAATATGGTAACAAGGGACAGGAGCCAGGGCCCCTCTTTGCCGCAGGCCGGGGGATGGACGAGCACTGCAACATGGCAGAGGAAGCAGTTTCCTATAAGAGAACTCACCATCTGCCTGGACTTTGCTCTGCTGAGAAGAAGCTAGTCCACATGACAAGAAAACATTCCACAGCGGCCTCTAGTGGACAAACACAGGTACCGCAGTCTAATATATTAAATATATATAAAAAAAATTTATTTTTATTTTTTTCTTGACCACCATTAAAAATTATTACATTTTTTTAGTAGTTACAGGCATGCACAGAATTTTGCGGGAATACCATTAGGTAACAGACAGAAAGACAAATTAGGCTTGGGGGTCCCCCAATAGAACCAAGTTCCTGGGGGCCCCCACTTACCTGTTCCCCGCCGCAGGACTTTGTTTGGTCCACAAAAGCCCAAACTTCACCTATCACGGCAGGCATTGTAATCAAACCTTCAGGGACCGGGTTCCCAAGGATTCCACTCCCCTGGACCTGTATAGCACCCTGCACAGAAAACATCTTGGTCGTGGGTATGACCAGAGCTCTGGATCCCAGGGTCCAGCTCTCCTAAGAGAAGCATTACAGGCAAAACCTTGCTCTTCTCTGCAAGGCCCGGGTACCGACCGTTTAGCTATGAAGCTTTTTTGGTCGGATCCGGAATAGCTTACTGAGGCCCAAAAGAACCTGTACGCAAGCTTAGTGAAAAACACATGTTTCTTCTTGGCCAACACCTTAGACACTGGCAAAAAACTGAGGTGCTCCCGGATGGGAGGGGCTTATATAGGGGAGGGTACTTCCGGTTTTGGAAGTTGCCAGTGCCAGCACCTGACGGTATCTATATAACCCATTAGTAATGACTATGTCGCTCTGTGTCCCGTGATGTACGAGAAAGAAAAATGGCTTCAGCCAAACACTAACCACGAGTGAAAGAAAAGTTTTTGTGTTGTCATTCATATTCTCTGATAAATGGCCAAGAAATCAAATTCTGTCAGGGTATGTAAACTTATGAGCACGTGTGTGTGTGTGTGTGTGTGTGTGTGTGTGTGTGTGTGTGTATATATACACACACACACACATACATATATATATATACACAAAGGATTTATTTAAATATTTTGTCTAATTATAGTGGAGTCTTCCGTTTTATTTTGTTTGGTGACTGTAGTATTTTGAAAAACTGCACACCATCATTTAATCAGGTGTATGAAAAGCAATGTGATGAGGCACAGGTGCTGGTTCCTTCTGGGGTTACAGAGAAACCTCCCCTAGAAAGAGAAAAGGCGTAATGCGCACGCAACCTTTCTCTCAGTATTCATTACCGGTGGTGGGAAATATAAAAACATTAGGTAGCTGTTGATGCTTCCGTCTGACAGGCCGTTACTCAAAAAGTGAATCTTCAGAGACTTGGTCACATCACAAGTTGCGCCACGACTCTGAACCATGAAATTGCTCTGTGGCTTACACAATACACAAAAGTCTGGAAAGCGACACAAGCAGAGCTCAGTGCCTCAAGGTCACATTCCAGGCTAGCCTCACAAAACTACCTTTCCAGTCCAGCACGGTTAAGGAACAGCTGCTATAGCTGTTGCTGAGGATACACTGGTTCAAATACCTGCTGTGTAGAGACTATAAAGCAGCAATTATGAAATCTTGAATGAAGTTACCAAAGAAAAAAAACATCTACAGTGGGCTAAGCAGCTTGAAGTTAAAGTGTAAGTTCACTCTAAAACTAAAATCCCTGCATCTACAGACATCCACATTCTAAGACCTATCTAGCCCTGTGAGGAAGAAATCAGTATACGTATCTTTTCTGAAGATGATCTGATCTGGTCTCCAGCGACGGAAGCTCTGCAGAGGACACAGCAGACAACGGCTGTGAAATGAATGGGGAGTGACATCAGAGTTACTATGGGGCTTCCGTTGTCGGATGTGTCCTCTTCACCCGCCTCCACAGTGAAGCCGTGGCTGACAGCTCAGCGTGGAATCGGGTCGAATCGGCTGCAGAAAAGATATGTACAGCGAAACCTTAGATTACGAGCATAATCCGTTCAAGGAGAATGCTCGTAATCTTAAAGTACTCGCATATCAAAGCGAGTTTCCCCATTGAAGTCAATGGAAATGAAAATAATTAGTTCCGCATTGACTTTAATGGTATGCAATACCGCATGCCGCCAGAGGCAGGGGGTGCCGGAGAGCCTCGGAAACGTCCAGAAAGGCCCGAGGACAGTTCGGCTGACCTCGGCAAACCCCGGAAAGACTTTGTTCACAAGACTTTCCAAGGTTTTCCGAGGTCAGCCGAACTGTCCTCTGGCTTTTCCGCCCTTTTCCAAACGCCGCCGATCGGCGCCCCCCCCACCTCAGGCCAAACGTGGTACTGCACCCGCTTTGGCCTGAATCCTGCTCATTTTGCGAGACAACACTTGCAAACCGAGTTAGGATTTTAACAAATACAGTGCTCGCATTGTGAAATGCTCGTTAACAGCGATACTCGCAATCCGAGGTTCCACTGTATACTGATTTCTTCTTTACAGGGCTAGCTAGGTGTTAGATCATGGATGTCTGTAGATGCAGGGATTTTAGTTTTAGGGTGGACTTCTACTTTAAAAGAGAAGAACAAAAAAAAAGGTCAACAAAGTATAAGACTCTCTTCAGCAGAAAAGATGTCCAATCTTCTATTACACTAGAAAAAAACAGGCATAATAGTCTCAGGCAAAGTTATAAAGGGGATGTCTTCAACATTTTTGCCAGTGTCCCAAAGCCCTGTGGGCAGCAGTATAACCTGGCTGTTTAAGAATTACCATGTCCCTCAATAGTTAATAAAGAAAGGCTTTTAGAATCTGCATAAGACTAAAATTATTTTACTCATTCACAGGCATTAAATTAGTGCAAGACCATGTCAAATGTGTTAACCACACAAGTACGATATATCTTGGTTTCCTATAGATCAAATCCAATTCAGGGCATGTGTCAAACTTTTGTTAGTTTCAAATAGGTTTTGAATTTCCATACTAATGTGCAGGAATGCAAAACCAGATGCACCTGTCATTGAATTCTGATTGACCTCACAAGCACCTTAAACTGCTGTAAAAGTGATGCCATTGACACAAGCCCAAAACCCGTTGACACAGGTGCTAAATTTAAGTTTTTGGATTGCTTTACTTGCCACATAATTTTTTAGTTACTAATAAACAAATTAATAATTAAACATGTTACTGGTTACCTTAATGGTAGGTATAAAGGCGGTGGTGAGGTAAGAGCAGAGCCGAGGAGGCAGATTTAGTTTGCTGATATCTTTGTCATCACGTAAGGAGCTGGCAATTGCTTGCTGACAAAGAAGCTGTAAACTAGCAACTCTGTGCTCAACACGGACAACATACAGCGCCGGACCAGAGGCCAGGAAAAGGCGGGAATCTCTATGGCCCCAGCAAATGGAAGTGATAGGACGCTGCAGAATAAAATGACATATTAGGCAATTCCCTAGACAGTACATTTTGCATCACTGAAGGCCATCTCTAAATGACCAGATAAAAGAAAGCACTGAACCAGTTTTGGGTAGCGTAGTCCTTCGGGGGGACTGAGACAGAACCTTTCCAACTGAAAAACCCTCTCGCACAAGGCCGAATTCTTTCCTCTGCTACAGAGTAAAAAATTTAAATACCACTTTTACATCATTGTAAGCATTGAGGGCAGATCATGGTTGATAAAGTTGCTTGTATAACCCAAAGAAGGGCAGATTTCTCAGGATCTGTTGTTTCCGGGAAGATATCTGAAAACCTATGGCCAAGTCTTGGGCTACAATCAAACCTCTGTATTTTTTTTTATACCTAGCTGTCTGAAAAATGTCCAATTACCTCGATACTGGGCACTTTCACCCCCTTCCTTCCCAGACCAATTTTCAACTGTCTGTGCTCTCGCACTTTGAATGACAATTACTCAGTCACGCTACACTGTACCCAAATTACATTTTTATCACTTTGTTCACACACATAGAGCTTTTTATTTGGTGGTATTTATTCACCACAGTTTTTTTTTATTTTTTTGCAAAAAGCAAAAAAAGAGCGAACATTTTGAAAAAAATATAGAAATATATTTTCTACTTTGGGTTTTAAAAGAAATCCAATAAAATCGAATTTTTTCATAAATTTAGGCCAGAATGTATTCTGCTACAAGTCTTTGGTATAAAAAAAATAAAAATCCTGATAAGTGTATGATAATTGGTTTGTGTGAAAGTTATAGTGGCTACAAGCTATGCTATATGTATCACTGAAAATTGATCAATTCTTTTCTTTTAGAGCCTCATTTCTTGAGGCCCTAAAATGTCAGGACAGTACAAATACCCCCCAAATTATCCCTTTTTGTAAAGATGAAAGTCCAAGGTATTTAGTAAGATGCATAGTGAGTGTTTTGAAGTTGCAATTTTTTGGAAAATTAAGATGTTTTTTCTCCACAAAATCGTCATATATTAAAGTTATTTCTCACACATGGCATAGGTAAACTTGCAATTACACCCCAAAATATATGTATGGCAATACCACGTGTGAGATTTTTCCACAGCCTGGCCACATAGAGAAGCCCAACATTCAAGGAGCATCGTCAGGTGTTTTAGAAGCATAAATTATACATTTAGTTTCCTGAGTACCTACCACATTTTTTGAAGGCCCTGGAGCACCAGGACAAACGAAACGCCCACAAAATGACCCCATTTTGGAAATCAAACACCCCAATGTATATTCTATGAGGCATAATGAGTCTTTTGAACATGACATTTTTTTCCACAAGTTTATGGAAAATATGAAAAGAAAAAATGAAAATGTATTTATTTTTACACAAAGTTGTCAAATTATAAGATATTACTAAAACATGTAAGCATGTACATAGCAAAAATTATACCCCAAAATACATTGTGCTACTTCTTCTGAGTATGGCGATACCACATGTGCAAGACTTTTCCACAGCCTTACCACATACAGAGGCCCAACATTCAAGTAGCACGGTCAGGCGTTCTAAAGGCATAAATTCCACATTTCATTTCCTGACTACCTATCACATTTGTTAGGATTCTGTCCGTCTCAGTTTCCATTTCAGAGCCACTGCCTTCTACTGGCTCATACTCGCGAGTCTGACAGCGAGAATTCCCCGCTACTCTCATCCAACATACTCTGGAGTATATGGAAAGCCTCCTCACTGCTAACTAATTTTTTAGACAGGTTGACAGATTACTGGGGCAGATGTTCACTGGGACAGATGTGCGGCAGATGTTCACGGACAGATGTGCGGCAGATGATCACGGACCGATGTGCGGCAGATGATCACGGACCGATGTGCGGCAGATGATCACGGACCGATGTGCGGCAGATGATCACAGACCGATGTGCGGCAGATGATCACAGACCGATGTGCGGCAGATGATCACAGACCGATGTGCGGCAGATGATCACAGACCGATGTGCGGCAGATGATCACAGACCGATGTGCGGCAGATGATCACAGACCGATGTGCGGCAGATGATCACAGACCGATGTGCGGCAGATGATCACAGACCGATGTGCGGCAGATGATCACAGACCGATGTGCGGCAGATGATCACAGACCGATGTGCGGCAGATGATCACAGACCGATGTGCGGCAGATGATCACAGACCGATGTGCGGCAGATGATCACAGACCGATGTGCGGCAGATGATCACAGACCGATGTGCGGCAGATGATCACAGACCGATGTGCGGCAGATGATCACAGACCGATGTGCGGCAGATGATCACAGACCGATGTGCGGCAGATGATCACAGACCGATGTGCGGCAGATGATCACAGACCGATGTGCGGCAGATGATCACAGACAGATGTGCGGCAGATGATCACAGGATCACAGACAGATGTGGCAAAGGATCACAGACAGATGTGGCAAATGATCACAGACAGATGTGTGCAGATGTTCACTGGGACACTCGGAAAGGCCCGAGGACAGCTCGGCTGAACTCGGAAAGGCTCAGGAACTGAGTATTTGCAAGTTTTGCCGAGCATTTCCGAACGGCTCCAGCGCCCCCCCCCCCACCTCATGCCAAACGCAGTACTGCACACTGCTGTAGCTTGAATCCTGCTCGTTTTGCGAGACAACACTCACAAACCGAGTCAGGATTTAAAAAAAAACAGTGCTCGTATTGCGAAATGCTCGTTAACCGCGTTACTCGCAATCCAAGGTTTCACTGTATATATACGCACACACATACATAAACACACACAATAGACGCTTGTGATTTGAAATGCAGCTTGAAGCTTTCGCATAGTTTTCACTACATTGTTGAAAGAGTGGCTTTTGCTTACAGTAGACGTAACATACAACTACCTATTTGTGTTTATGATTGACTTAGGAATTTTAATTCTTTACAATGCTTTTATACCTGTACTGGAGTCTCCAGAGTATAGATATGTTCTCCACGCACATTATAAAACTTTATAAGGGCACTCTTCAAAGAAGGACCGTTGCCAAGATCTGGTAAAAGATTTTGTTTCTCCATCCCCGCAACAGCAAGCAAATCTCCTTGTGTGCACCACTGAACTACTACATCTGAAACCAAACAGAGAAGCCTTAATCGATCAGCAACCAGAAGTGGTTAATTATTTATCAAATAGTTTACACCCTGCTTAAATCCTGTAATAGGGTACTAGTAAAACCAGCAAATATTTGATGGTATTCTTCCTTTTATGTTGATAAGAAAGATCTCTTAACCACTTGACCACTGGGCACTTAAACCCCCTTAATAACCAGACCAATTTTCAGCTTTCGGTGCTCTCACATTTTGAATGACAATTACTCAGTCATACAACACTGTACCCATATGAAATTTTTGTCCTTTTTTTCACACAAATAGAGCTTTCTTTTGGTGGTATTTAATCACTGTTGGGTTTTTTATTTTTTGCGCTATAAGAGAAAAAAGACTGAAAATTTTGTAAAAATTTTTTTTTTTTTTCGTTTCTGTTATAAAATTTTGCAAATTACTATTTTTTCTTCATAAGTTTTGGCCAAAATTTATACTGCTACATATCTTTGGTAAAAATAAGTACAAATTGGTGTATATTATTTGGTCTTTGTGAAAGTTATAGAGTCCACAAGCTATGGTGCCAATATCTGAAAATTGATCACACCTGAAGTACTGACGGCCTATCTCAATTCTTGAGACCCTAACATGCCAGAAAAGTACAAATACCCCCCAAATGACCCCTTTTTGGAAAGAAGACATTCCAAGGTATTCAGAAAGAGGCATTGTGAGTTTTTTGAAGTTGTCATTTTTTCCCACAATTCTTTGCAAAATCAAGATTTTTTTTTTCTCTTTTTTTTTTTTTCACAAAATTGTCATATTAGCAGGTTATTTCTCACACACAGCATATGCATTCCACAAATTACACCCCAAAACACATTCTGCTATTACTCCCGAGTATGGCGATACCACATGTGTGAGACTTTTACACAGCGTGGCCACATACAGAGGCCCAACATGCAGGGAGCACCTTCAGGCGTTCTGGAGCACCAAGGCCAATTCTGACATTTCTCTCCTACATGTAAAAATCATCATTTATTTGCTAGAAAATTACATAGAACCCCAAAACATTATATATGTTTTTTTAGCAAAGACCTTAGAGAATATAATGGTGGTTGTTGCAACTTTTTATCTCGCACGATATTTGCGCAGCAATTTTTTTAACGCGTTTTTTACGGAAAAAAAATGTTTTGTGCTTAAAAAAAAAAAAAACACAGTAAAGTTAGCCCAATGTTTTTGCATAATGTGAAAGATGAAGTTACGCCGAGTAAATAGATACCTAACATGTCACCCTTAAAAATTGCACACACTCGTGGAATGGCGCCAAACTTCGCTACTTAAAAAATCCCCATAGGCGACGCTTTAAATATTTTTACTGGTTACATGTTTTGAGTTACAGAGGAGGTCTAGGGCCAAAATGATTGCTCTCGCTCTAACGTTCGCAGAGATACCTCACATGTGTGGTTTGAAAACCGTTTTCATATGTGGGCGGGACTTACGTATGCGTTCGCTTCTGTATGCGAGCTCACGGGGACAGGGGCGCTTTAAAAAAAAAAAAAAAATGTATTCTTCATTTTACTTTATTTATTTTAGTTTGACATGTTTTTCCGCCCTAAACATTTTTTTGATCACTTTTATACCTATTACAAGGAACGTAAACATCCCTTGTAATAGGAATATGGCATGACAGGTCCTCTTTACAGTGAGATATGGGGGGGGGGGGGTGTCAATAAGACCCCACATCTCACCTCTAGGCTGGGAAGCCTGAAAAAAATAAAAAATAAAAAAAACAACAATCCTGGCTTTGATCGTAGCGGTGAGTCGGTAGAAGCACCGGAGGGCGGCGGGGGGGGGGGACATCCCCTCTCGCCTCCCGTAAGAATGATCAAGCGGCGGAACAGCCGCTATGATTGTTCTTATGGTGTAGGGAATCGCCGGCTGAAAAAGCCGATATCTGAATGATGCCTGTAGCTGCTCCCATCATTCAGATATCCCCGCACAAAGTCAAGGATGTCATATGACGGCCGGAGGGCGGGAAGTGGTTATTGCAGAGTATTGCCGGGCATTGCGGAGTATTGCCGGGCATTGCGGAGTATTGCCGGGCATTGCGGAGTATTGCCGGGCATTGCGGAGTATTGCCGGGCATTGCGGAGTATTGCAGGGCATTGCGGAGTATTGCAGGGCATTGCGGAGTATTGCGGTGTATGGCAGGGTATTGCGGTGTATGGCAGGGTATTGCACGGGTATTGCACAGGGTATTGTGGAGGGTATTGCACAGGGTATTGTGGAGGGTATTGCAGAGTATTGTGGAGGGTATTGCAGAGTATTGTGGAGGGTATTGCAGAGTATTGTGCAGGGTATTGCAGAGTATTGTGCAGGGTATTGCAGAGTATTGTGCAGGGTATTGCAGAGTATTGTGCAGGGTATTGCAGAGTATTGTGCAGGGTATTGCAGAGTATTGTGCAGGGTATTGCAGAGTATTGTGCAGGGTATTGCAGAGTATTTTGCAGAGTATTGCGCAGGGTATTGCAGAGTATTTTGCAGGGTATTGCAGAGTATTTTGCAGGGTATTGCAGAGTATTGTGCAGGGTATTGCAGAGTATTGTGCAGGGTATTGCAGAGTATTGCACCAGGGTATTGCAGAGTATTGCACCAGGGTATTGCAGAGTATTGCACCAGGGTATTGCAGAGTATTGCACCAGGGTATTGCAGAGTATTTCGCAGGGTATTGCAGAGTATTTCGCAGGGTATTGCAGAGTATTTCGCAGGGTATTGCAGAGTATTGCACCAGGGTATTGCAGAGTATTGCACCAGGGTATTGCAGAGTATTGCACCAGGGTAATGCAGAGTATTGCACCAGGGTATTGCAGAGTATTGCACCAGGGTATTGCAGAGTATTGCGGCAGGGTATTTTGCAGAGTATTGGCAGGGTGTATTGCAGAGTATTGGCAGGGTATAGCACAGGGATGGCTGAGCAGGGATGGATGGATGGATGGATCTGTGACTGCAATTGTCACAGATCCAGCCCACAGTGCTGCTGCTGCCATCCGCTCCCTCCCCCTCCCCTCTCACACTGTACCGATCGGTACAGAGAGGGGAGGGAGGAACCGGCGTCATCAAATGACGCCGGTCTGTTTACAAGTGATTGCTCCGTCATTTGACGGAGCGATCACGTGGTAAACGGCCGCTATCAGCGGCGATTTACCGCGATTCGTGATCCGCCGGGTCCTCTGGACCCGGCGGTCACGGAGTTTCCCGTGTGCGCGCCCCAGGGGGCGCGCGGGAGTGCGATTCTGGGAGGACGTTATATAACGTCCTCCCAGAGTTAAGCAACCACCCTGCCGCCGTTATTTGTCGGCAGGTGGTTGTTAAGTGGTTAATTCAAGTAATGACACGAGTCTCCTATTTCTGCCGACAACATGAATTTGTACTGTTTGTTCTGCCAGGAGGGCTGACAACGCTGCTGCCAATTGCGAGGCAGTGGCTCAGCTTTGTTGGCCTGCAACAAGAAATTATTCTGCTGGAAGGATCTCCAGGTAAGAAACTTTGCAATATATTAACAAAAACTATTTTAAGGCCCCTTTCACACTGCCGCAACTTGAAAGTCATGCGATTTTGACGCGATTTCAAGGAATGCCTGTGTAAACTTGAGGTCTATGGACCTCAACTCGCATCAAAGTTGGATCAAAGTAGTACAGGGACTAGTTTGAAGTCTGTGCGACTTGAAGTCACACAGATATGAATGGTTATCATTGGGAATCATGAGGTACGACTTGTTCAAAGTCGCAGGAAAAAACTGAACACGGTGAGCTATGATGCCAAACAAATTGCTCCAGGAATTAGGAACAATGTATCCTTGCAGTAAGGCCTCCCTGCACTGCAAGGATAAATGCTTATGATGTCTAAAGCCTGGTACAACCCAGCGGGCTGAACGAAAAAGAAAACAGAGGCCCTCCATGTACTAACTATTCAATGTTAGTACAGCGGTCTTCCCCCCCACTGAGCTATTGTGTTCTGACAGGGCACCCTCCTCCTCTCCCTGGAGGGGAGGCATCGCGGGACCAGTCACCCGGGTCAAGGGAGCCTGCCAGAGTGAGTAGGGTAAATGTTACTTTACTGATTCTGGCCGTTAATAATATTCACGATCAGTTAACACTTGCAGTTCAGGGAACCCTACTGCAGTTGTATCTTTTTCCTAATTCCCAGTTTAGCTTTAATTAAAAATCAAGAAAACACTTCTTTTTTTTTAACACAAAGCCTATAATAACAATAATAATACAATATTGAGCATAGCTTTATTAAAATAATATGATGGAAAGTAGAATTGTTGTAAAAATTAACCAACGCATACCAATGTTGCTATGTTTGGCCAGGGCAATAAATCGATCTCTGAATGCAAAACGGTTAAAGTAGATCTGTCTTTTAAAAGTTATTAAGCCAATAACAAAGAAAATATACCATTAAAGGGTAACTGTACTTTAGTGGGAAAAAAAATTAAAATAAAAAGATATATAGCATATACAATTGCAACACACAAGCCATATTGTAATTTCATTTTATTAAAAATGATCTTTCCTTTCAATCTGCAGCTCTGTAATTTTTGGTAAAATTCAATGTAGGCATTGTTGGTGTACAGAGCTTCCACAAAAAAAGATATGTCTGATTTTATACATCCTCTGCAACAAACATTTCAGTTTGGGTGAGATGTTCCTAAAGGGTTAATCCCTTTTAAGGCCTGGTCCACACCTATGCATTTTTTAGTGCGTTTTCAGTTTTGCAGAAACACACTACAGTCCATTTAACAAGGTTTCCCACTTTAAAAAAAAAAAACTTCTGTTAGATGGCTCCACCCTTCTTGCAACAGGTTTGCTTTAGTTCAAACATACTGTATCCGCAGGGTATTTTAACTTTTTCCCCTCTGCTCTGGAGCCAGGAGCTAAAGGAATATCCCAGTACTTTTTTTTTTTTTTTTACAAAAAAAAAAAAATCCTTATTACAGGTTGATGCAAGGTGCAAGTTCACAAAGCACTGTAAAGAGCGAAGCAGGAATAAATAGCCTTTCGGCACAGCTGCCTCAGATTCTGTGAGCACCAGTTTTAGTAAATCTTACCAAGTGCATTTCCAATCCAACCAAATTTCTTAAACAGGTATATTCCAAGAAACTACGGTTGGAAGCGGTGAAAAGGTTGCAGTAATCCCTGTTTGCATAACAAGAATTGGAGTTCATCATCTGGAGCAGTGGAGATCCATTAAGGCTGTATCTGACCCCTTGGAGTCCATCAGTAAGGTGAGAGGCTGGTGTCAACGGGGAAGGATTGTATATTTATACCGATTCCTTACTGGTTCCCTTTGTTTGATGTGATGCGTTGGACCCCCACGCCTGTTCCTTTCCTTCTTTCCCGCTGATTTTTTTACATTTTTTGGGAAGATTAGCACTTTATGTGTGAACTTTCCACCTATTCTACATTTTTTGGGACTCATCAAGATTTGGATGTATTTTGCATTTTTTGCACATTATGCACATTTATTAATAGTTAATACTATTGTGTATTGATGTTTCATAGCACCTTTTATTGGATTTATTATTTGTATTTTAGCACTTTTATAGCACGTTTTTATTGTATTATCGTTCACGGACATTTAGCGCTGCTTCATCATTCTTTTACATTATTTGTCTGTGTTGGTTGCACTATAGAAGTCAGCTGCTGTATGTCATTATGTATATATTAGTTATCTATATTAGCACTTTGTATTGAGCACTTTAGTTTAGTTGTACCTATTGGTAGGCGCATAGGTACCTTCCTTTAACAATAGTCTTTATACTACCTCTTTTTTGTGTTTGAGTTATGGAGCTCTGTAAGCAGCACTTTCCACACTTTCCAGCAAAACAGAAAATGGCTGGAAAACTTGAAAAATTAGCCTACAAGTCCACTTGCTGGCTGATCTCAATATGAGATCCTCCCTCACCAAAATCAACTTCATTGTTATCTCATTGAACTGAGGAAGTGGCAATTTAAGCCACAAAATGCATTTTACGAGGGAAATAAATACATTTTATATTTATACAAAACAGAGGACTCCCACCTATTCTCTGACACCTTACTCCAGGCGCCTCTGCCAGACAACTGCCAGGCCTTTTTTTTTGCATACTCCCTTTGCACTATTCGAAAATACATACAGCACTTTGTCCCATCTTTCTAAGAGCTGTAGAAGCTGTGACAGCCCATTCCAAGCTTTGCTTACTGATTTCCAACCACAAAATTTCAAGGCGACAGATATATGATTGACAGCACCTGTGACGTCCTCTGTGCGCTTTCCCGACACAGGCGCCGTCATTCTGAAGTCAAGGGAGGGGGCATGTCAGGTTAACACTGAACAACACAGGCACGCTCAAAGCAGTGCTATTCCTGTACTGCTCACACATGTTCTATCTGTTTACCAGTTGGGAATGGCTGGCCCCACTTCCACTTCCAATTGTACACAGACTGCACCTTGCGAACAGCCGCAGCATGTGTGAGCACACCTGTGTTGCTTAATGTTAAATTGATACACACCCTTTTTGACAGGAAATCAGGGGGGGGGGAGCTTGGGGTGATGTCACATACTGGATCTCCACTTCTAGAGTTCCTAATAAGATGGGACAAAGTGTTCTATATACTTTGTACGTTGAGGCGCTGAAGTATCAAAAATATACAAGGTGATAGTTACTCTCTAAGTGGAACTATCGTGGGACTAATTTTACAATAGTTTGTGGTTCCTGGTTTGTCGCTCAGTTAACAAAAGTTTAATTTGCTGGATTTTGAATCTCGTCATAGGGCCTGAGGGTCAGGTAGACATAACTGAAAAATATTTGTACTCACCGTAAAATCTGTTTCTCTGATGTCCATGGACTGACACAGCCTCTCTTACACTTACCCATGGTTATGTCCCTGCTTGCAGGAGAAGACCTAGGCAGAATGTGAAATGTTATACCTACATTCTAAAAAAACAGAGCTGAACAGCCCCGCCCAGGGGGGCGGTCCCTCCGGACATAACCCTCCCACTGCAGTCAGCAGACCTCAGATCGTAACAAAGCAGTACAAACCTTGAAAAGAAGGATGGGTGCTGTGTCAGTCTATGGACGTCAGAGAAACCGATTTTACGGTGAGTACAAAAATCCTATTTTCTCTTATCGTCCATGGACTGACACAGCCTGTCTTACACTTTACCCGTGGGATGTCCCAAAGCAGTTTCAAGAGGGATGGGAGCAGTATAAATGGAAAACCAAAAACTTCACTCCACACAAGGCAGAGCTCCTCAACGGAGGAGATGCAACTTTAAACAGCCGCTTGCAACACCTTGCGGCCGAAGGAAGCATCCGAAGATGCAGCCACATCAACCTTATAGAATTTAGAAAAGGTATGAATGGACGGCCAGGTCGCCGCCTTGCACACTTGTGCAACCGACGCTTGATGTCGGAAAGCCCAGGAAGCACCAATTGCGCTGGTGGAATGCGCCGTAACTGGAAAGGGAGGCGCCCGCCCCTTGAGGGCATAGGCCTGTATGACGGTTTGCCTGATCCACCTGGAAATGGTGTCAGACGAAACCGCTTGGCCCTGTTTTGGACCAGAGACAGACACAAACAGTGAGTCAGACTTCCGAATGGAAGCAGTAGCCGACAGGTACACCTGCAAGGCTCGTACCACATCCAATGTGTGAAGCGCAAACTCTCTGGGATGCGATGGGTGAGGACACAAGGACGGGAGGACAATGTCCTCATTAAGGTGAAAGGCAGAGACCACCTTTGGCAAAAAGGAACGTCGCAGACGCAAAACCGCCTTATCCTTATGGATGACCAAATAAGGCGACTTGCAGGATAAGGCCGCCAACTCAGACACCCGTTTGACAGAAGTATGGCCACTAAGAAGGCCACCTTCAAAAGACAAGGTCAAGGGAGGAATATCTCTGATATTTTCAAAGGGAGGGTCCTGGAGAACCGAGAGCACCAAATTCAGATCCCAAGGAGGGAGAGGAGGCTTGACAGGAGGGAGCACATGGCGAACCCCCTGCACAAAGGTACTAACTAAGGAATGACCTGCTAACGGTCGCTGGAAAAAGACGGCCAAGGCCGAAATATGACCCTTAAATGGTACTCAAACCAAGCCTTTGGGTCACGCCACGCTACAAGAACCGCAGGATTCTGGGGACGGAATACGTCCGTGGACGCCAGTCCAGCTCTTCGCACATAGCGATGTAAGCCTTCCAGGTACGGTGATATATCTTTCTTGAGGAAGACTTCCGTGCCCTTAACATGGTCGAAATGACCGAATCTGAGAGACCTCGGTCTCTCAGCACCTGGCTTTCAATAGCCATGCCATTAAAGCCATAGACTGTAAAGCAGGATGAAATATAGGACCTTGAGACAGAAGGTCCTCCCTCATTGGCAACCGCCAAGGACCGTCCGCAACGAGACGTACCAGATCGGCGTACCAATGACGCTGAGGCCAATCCGGAGCAAAGAGGATCACTGGAATCCCCTGGGACGCCACCCTGCGCAGCAGGCGAGGAATCAGCTGCAGTGGAGGATAAACATATATATTAGGTGATACTGACCCCATGGGGCAACCAACGCATCCGCCCAAGGGTCCCTGGACCTGGCCACAAACCTTGACACCTTGCGATTGAGTTGAGATGCCATCAGGTCCACATCCGGTGTGCAAAGAAGTTGAAAAACCTCCGGGTGCAAGGACCACTCTCCCTGGTCCAGCGTCTGGCGACTTTAGATAGTCCGCCTGCCAGTTTTCTACACCCGGAATGTAAACGGCCGATAAGCTTCTTTCGGCCCACCTTAGGATGTGGGCGACCTCGGAAGCCACAGCTGAGCTCCGAGTCCCCCCTTGATGGTTGACATACGCCACTGCTGTGGCGTTGTCCGACTGGATCCTGAGTGAGCGACCCTGTAGTCTCTCCGACCACGAGGAGAGGCACAATCTGATTGCTCGTATTTCCAGGACATTGATCGGTAGACGGGCTTCGTCCAGAGTCCAATGCCCTTGGGCTGACAGGACTCCCCAGACTCCACCCCAGCCCGTAAGGCTGGCGTCCGTCATGATTACCATCCACTGGATGGGGAGGAATGACTTCCCAGACCGAAGAGCCGGGGACCTCAGCCACCACGTCAGGGACGCCCTGACCGGGTGACTCACCTGGATCTGAAGATCCAAGGACAACGGAGATTTGTCCCAAGTGGACAGGATCTCTTTCTGCAATGCCCATGTGTGTGATTGGGCATACGGAACGGCCTCAAAAGAGGCCACCATGAGTCCCAGGACTCTCATGCAAAAACGGATTGACGACCATTTTTGGGACGTCAGGACCCGCACTGTAGACTGAAGTGTCATCAACTTCTCTGGGGTTAGGAATACCTTCGCCTCCAAGGAGTCTAGGATCAGACCTAGATACTCAAAACGCTGAGTCGGGACCAGGACCAACTTCTGAATGCTCAGGAGCCACCCAAAATCCCTGAGGGTCTGACTGACGATAGTCACGCTTTCTTCTAATTTTGAGCCATTGTCTGCTCTTAGAAGAAGATCTTCCAGATAGCCCACGACAGCAATGCCTCGCTGTCTCAGCAAAGCAGGAACTGGAGCAAGCACCTTGGTAAACACCCTTGGTGCCGAGGCTAGGCCGAAGGGAAGAGCCACAAATGATAGTGGACTTCGCTGATCGCAAAGCGCAGAACCTTCCGGTGACTTGCGCAGGACGGAACATGCAAGTAGGCGTCCTTGATGTCTAAGGACGCCAGAAAATCCCCTTGATGGAGTGTAGCGATCACCGTGCGAATGGATTCCATGCAGAATTTTTGCACCTTCACAAAGGCATTCAGGGTCTTGAGGTCCAGGATTGGCCGAACCCCGTCCTTTTTTGGGACAACAAACAGATTTGAGTAGAACCCCTGAAGCCTCTCCTGTGACGGTACTGGCACAATCACTCCGCACCTGATCAAATCCTGTACAGCCCCCAAGAGGGCCGCCCGACGGGCAGGAAGGAGAGGGAGATTTGAGGGAAGAATCTGTCTGGGGGCCACGAACGGAACTCTATCCTGTATCCTGAGGCGACCACCTCGCACACCCACCGGTCGGAGATCCGGGAGGGTCCACCGATCCGTGAACCTGCAAAGTCGTCCCCCCACCCCAGAGTCGGGCGGGGGCAAGACTTCACACGGAGGCGGGCTTGGGAGCCGGCTTGTTCGGCTTACGCACCCAAGGGCGCTTGTGTCCACCAGCTGCACTGTTGTCAGTCTGGGAGGGCTTACCCGTGGACTCTGACGAAAAAAACCCTTTTTTGCTGGAAAGGACAGACCCGGTTTACGGCGGGACTCCTTACCCTTGATACTCTGAGGAAGTAGAGTGCTTTTACCTCCCGTGACATCCTTGATGTCATCCAGAGCAGCACCAAAAAGTCTACCACCCTTAAAGAGTAGATCTGTCAGGAGCTTCTTAGAGGATAGGTCAGCAGACCAGCATTTCAACCAGATAAGACAACACAATACCACCGCAGAAACGGAGGCCCTGGATATTAACGAGGTCGCTTCCAATGGGGCGTCGCACACATACATCAGACCCTGCACCATTTGGTGGGCCAGAGCAATAGTGTCTGGAGGAAGATTATGCTCCTACACAGTCTGGTGCAAAATCTTTGCCCATTCCGTGAGTGCCTGAGACACAAGGGTCGCCGCTACGACAGGCCGTAAGGCGGATCCCAACAAGGCAAACATGGCTCTGCTCACCACTTCTGTCCTCCTGTCAGTGGGGTCCTTAAATGCAGGAGTCCCCTCCATCGGGAGAGTGGTGGCCTTGTTCAAACGGGCGACTGGAGGGTCAACCACACAGGGAGAGGCCCACTTTTTTAGCAGGGTCTCTTCAAAGGGGTATCTGATAGACAAACGCCGCGGGACCATAAAAGTCTTCTGCGGCTTTTCCCAAACCTGGTCAATGAACTGGTCAAAGAAAGGTACATATGGAAAAACCTTTTTAGAAGGCTTGGCCTTAAAAGAACCAAAAAGGAGACAGCCTTCGCCTGAGGTTCCGCAGCCGCAGCATTCAGCTTGAGAGTGTCCCTCACAGCATCAATGAGTTCACTGACAAGCGTCCTGTCATTCACTGACTCAGAACCGGAGTATTCCTCACAAGGAATGTCCTGTTCAAAACCATCAAAATATTCAGAGCTAGGGTTCTGAGCAGCAGCAGCTAGGCCCATATCTGAATCAGAGCACTCCCCTTGTGGAGATAATGTGGGGAGAGGGCGCTTTTTTTGCTCCCTTGCGCTCACACCCCGCTTCCATCCTGGTCAGAATTGATTCCAGGACTGCCGACAACTGGTCCATAGGGACCGCAGGTGCTGGCGCACTGCCTGTTGCCTCTGACATGCATGGGGAAGCTAGTGAAACTGACTCCAATATTGACCCTCACAGACTCCTCAGAAAAAAAGTCCACCCACAGGCTGTGCTGACTGAGGAGGGGGCACCCAGGGGACTCACCAACCCGGACCAGGACCGCTCAGTTCCGCTGTCTGCACCGCGCTGTATCAGCGCGAGGGAGCTGTGAGGAGATTGTGAGGAGATTTGCGCCTTTACAGCAGCAATAGAGGCCAAACAGTGCTAAAAAGCGCGCGCGGCTTCAAGAAAATGGCCGCCGCAATGTGCTGAGGTGATCCGCGGCAAGATGGCCACCATATGCAGCAATGTAAAAAACAACACCACACACGGCGCCAAATAGGCCCCAAAACACACCAAAACAGCCCCCAGCGATATGCAAACAGCCATGAGGCCCCCCCCCCCCCCCGGGACAGAATGATCCCCAGGCACCCCATACAGCACAGCGCCAGCAATGGTGACAGAGAGTGACAATAAAAACAGGGGGAGACAGGGAAAATCCCCCACACAGAGAAACACACAGCATGTACTCACCTGCAGGCAGGAGAGACTACTTACCCGTCCCCTGAGGGACCCACTGGTGTGTTTCTGACAGGACTATCACAGTGCGGTACCGAGTAGCTGTCGGCCCGGTCCACCGCAAAAGATACAGCAGGACTGTTCAATCTTGAGAGGACCGCGGAGCATGAAAGCGCGCCGGCCACCCCTGGAGTCGTGGGGCATGTCGTGAACTGAGTTTCACGCACACAAGGCGAGGATCAGCACGCTCGATGGTTGGACAGGGAAGACTACGAGGATATCTTGTACCCAACCTGTTGCCCAGCCGACAGTTGATAGAAGTTCTCAAAAATAAAACAAGAAAAATTCCAAAATATAAAAGTAGGTCAGGAGACTGGCTCCTGAGAGAGCCACGTCTTCTCCTTCTGCTAAGCAGAAAAAAACTGAGGTCTGCTGACTGCAGTGGGAGGGTTATGTCCGGAGGGACCGCCCCCCTGGGCGGGGCTGTTCAGCTCTGGCTTTTTAGAATGTATGTATAACATTTCACATTCTGCCTAGGTCTTCTCCTGCAAGCAGGGACATAACCACGGGTAAAGTGTAAGAGAGGCTGTGTCAGTCCATGGACGATAAGAGAAATTTACATTTAATAACTTTAACAAGAGAGACTGTGATAAGGCACACAGCAGCAATGAGAAATCCTGGGGCTTGGCATGGGCAACATTTGCAAAGGGTGATTGTATGTGGCTTCTCACAACTCTTCCTGTGTTGATCTTTAGGATTACTCACTGCTGCTGTGCACATACAGTGTGTCATAACAGACAAAAAAAGCAAACTGCGCAGACAAAGCATAGTGGGTGTGTAAACCCCACTGGTTGGCTGGCTTGAAAAAGAGGTGCTGGCTTTGAAACATGTTGCCACCCCCCTGACATCACTTCCTGTCCTCGCATGTGCTCCATCAATCCACACGTGCTGCTTCCTGGTAACCCCAGCTACCATACTAGAATCCTGGTCGTTTCCTCCTCCCAGCTGCAGATGCACCAATGACTGTAATGCATGAGATCATCAACACAATGAGTTGCCAATCATTGTGTGCTGTATGCACCTTTCTACCTTACTGCACTTAGATTGGTGCCCCTTTGCTGTCTCTTAGCTACTGCAGGTGCCATCCAGACCATATCCAGTGTATCCACTGTGACAGTTTTCTTGGTGTCTTCCCCAGCTGGGAATCTTTTTGAGAACCACGATAAGCATAATTCGTCCTACTTTATGTGAGTTACTAATTGTCTTCCTTTATAAAACGTCAACACACCCAATACACATAGTCTGCACACTTAGCTCTTTTGAAAATAAATGATTGTAGGGTATAACCACAAGGTGGTGCTGTGGATACCAAAAATAATATATAACAAAGTGCCACATCCCATAAATTGAATATAGTAGTGAAAGGATTGGTGCTGGACTTAACAGGCACTGAGATGCACAAAAATTATAAAATAATCAAATTCTATTAAAACAAGCACAACCAGACACTAATTAAAAACTTTGCAAAGTAAAGATCGCCTATATGCTTTTAACAATACATAACCCAAGCACCAAGAGGTATATTCCTGAATGATTAGGACAATGTCCTTGTTGAAACAACAAAATGTTCTATCAGGCTTGGTGTGAGCTGATCATAGTGTACAGTAGCTCGGCTCTACAAGTTATGCCTGTGAACACTTCTTCAAGAGCTTAGGCATGCATTCTATATAAAATGAAAAAAACAATAAATCTTCGAAACTACAAACTGCTGTAAATCAAAAATCAATGTTTTAAAATATATTAATATAACATATGCTGACTGTATATCGACCCAGACACATAATGCCAAGGTACGTGGAACCCAACCACAGGGGAAACAGGCCACAACCACAAAGGTCCATATGGGCGAATCTAAAAATGTGGTAAATGGACAATCTTGCGCTAAAAAATAATATCTAAAATTAAAATTAACAGCTGCTATCCCCAAATTTCAAAAAGTATTAAAACAAACATGTGTAAAAAAGATATACGTGAACACCGTGCATGTATAGTGGGAGCCCTAACCACTGTGTTAAGGAAATATATAACACCTGTGAACAAGTAATAAAATATACCTGCATAAACAACGAAACAAAAATATATCACCAACCAAAATGTGCACTCAAAATCTGCTTACTGCAGCTCTAATGTCAGAGCTCAGTTGGATTAGAGAACACCTATATAAATTGACACACCTGCTGGTTGGTGTCAAGAAAAAGGTAATAACAATATGCATATATGTCCTTGTTAAATGTCCAAATAAATAGTGAACAGTAGTAATTCCAAAAGTTCATAATATTCAGTGATGCAATGAAGCTTTGATAAACTTGATCCAAACAAAAACGAACTTGATGTGATAGCCTTCACCAACTTGGTGTGTGACACCCAATAGTGCTCAAGGAAGATTGCCCGCTTACCAGATCATGTTGACTAATTTAATTAAAAAGGAGTCAGTATCGCTTGTTGCAAGTAACACTTGCTAGTATGGATAGAGATGTCATACATGGAACTGAGAATCCCTGCCTCCTGGAGACTCAGACGTAGATATGCAGAACACAAGGGAGAGAAAACGGCAATAGTGTAATCCCGTTTATTGAAAAAATGAATAAAAAAATGGACAGACAAATGCCCCCTTACTTTGTATAGTGCCACAGACCCGGCACTGAGGCTGGCTAGCTTTAGACAAACGGGGCGTGATGAATCCGATCGAGAGAACAATCCGGTGTGCGTTCCACCTTCTACGGGGAGAGAACCAGCGGGACCGGAAGTAGCGTCAGAGCGTGGCCTAACGTCGCCTCGACAGCTGTTTCGTATTGCACGTCATCAGGAAGCGTGCGGAGCTACGTGCCTCTGACTATTTATGTAAGTATCAGTCAATCAAAGGGAAGGGGACGTACTAGACCTATCACAGCCTCGGTTCTTCCATATTACATACATACAATGTTTAGTTAAAAAAACACAATGGGCATCAATAACATTACTGTTAAGACATGTTAATAATAGACAGACAACCTTCTAGCAACGTTAATCATGATAGTAGTATTTAAAACAACCATATAACCGCATGATGTATACATCCCGCCCCATACCCTGTCACATGATTGTTACGGTTTGCACCGTAATGTGCATGATTACATCTCTGAGGTTGCACTAATTAGATTTAACTAATTTTATTTTAGAAGATTTGTTGAAAGTATATGTTAAAAATTATTTTAAGATAAGATTGTTCTAAAAGTAAAAATTGATTAATACGAGATTTATTAAAAAGATAGTTTTTTGTTGCACCTGCTGTATCTCAACTGCATACTCATATGAAATGGATGTAAACTCATTCGTTGGTCAGGAATCTAAAAATGTATCATCACAAAGATAGCAACCATAATTGAACAAAAACCCTGTATACATTGGGAATGGCAAGCAAACTGATCAGATTTAAAACTTGCAATATGCAAATCACCCAGGAGTGGATAATAAGGTAGGTTTGATGTACAAGATATGGCGAATGTTGCAAACGGAGATCAACGGGATGTTTAACTGGTCTGTATAATGGTAAATGGTGAAACAAATAGAAACTGTATAAATATAGAGTTGCTTGCTAAACAATATTTGCAAAATGTGATATACAGCTAAGGTTATATCTTGAAAATGGGGGTATCAAACTTACCCATATAAGTGGAAACAGTATTGAGCCCCAGTTCAGCAATAATTACACAGATAGCATAAAATAGCATACTGGATGAAGGGAGGCATAGAAAAAGCCTGTAGTTCCTAAACAGCAAAACGACTAAGGAAATTAAAATTTTCAATGGTTGCAGCACTGGGGTAGTCAATTATATTCTGATCTGTATGATAAAAGAAACATTCCATAGTCAAAACAACTGTACATACCAGCTAACATTGAGGTCAATACAATAAAGGCTACAGATCACAAGGACAAGAGATACAGTACATACCATAGTGTGAATCTGCATTATGATAGAAGCCACTAAAAGGATCCCTCAGCAAGAGGGTGATGGGGATGTAATGCACGGCCTCGTAGGCCACACCCACAGTGACGTCAGACGGCCCAGCCGTGAAGTTACAATGCCAGTTGCCGCCGTTCGCGTATGCGCGGCATAGTGCAGTCCAAAAAGGATCACAAAGCGGCGATCTGAGGAGGACCATTTAGGGGACAGCGCCCCCTGGCCGGACCTCCATACGCCGCATCTCCTAGTCAGTATGAGAGGGAACGATAGTAAAAAGCTGGATGGTCATGTATCTGCAGAGTGCTGCCATTGAAAGGCTAGGACCATAGGGGACAGGGGAGACCAACAGCCAGCCAAATTAAAAACATACACAAGATTGGGGACCCGTAGGACCCCACATAGGCATAAAATATGTTACATTTAGAAAAGCTAGTGTAACTAAGCAAAAAAGGTTCAGACAAAGCCATCATGAATTAGCTTTAACTGATATAGAAAATAATTAGGCAGATATTAACCTCACACAGAAGATAATGATGTCCTTGCGACAAATAGTACCTAACAGGCATTAGGCAAAATCAAAATAGATCAGCAGAGATTGACAAAGCAAGTAAGGATATGGCAAATACCAAGCTACAAAAACTACACAGAGTACACATAGGGAAGATTGTCAGATTATAAGCTCATATGCCCTTTTCTATGCCTTCCTTCATACAGTATGCTATTTTATGCTGTGTAATTATTGCTGAACTGGGGCTCAATACTTTTTCCACTTACAGTGGAAGCTCGGATTGCGAGTAACGCGGTTAACGAGCGTTTCGCAATACGAGCACTGTATTTGAAAAAAATACTAACTCGGTTTACGAGTGTTGTCTCACAAAACGAGCAG
Source organism: Rana muscosa (assembly GCA_029206835.1). Lineage (NCBI taxonomy): Eukaryota > Metazoa > Chordata > Amphibia > Anura > Ranidae > Rana > Rana muscosa. The sequence continues at coordinate 99,221,263 of CM055121.1, forward strand.
GATTCAGGCCAAAACGGTGTTCAGTACCGCGTTTGGCTTGAGGTGGGGGGGCGCTGGAGCGAAGCAGAGCCATTCGGAAATGCTCAGAAAGACACGGAAATATTCAATTTCCGAGCCTTTTCGAGGTTTGCCGAGGTGTCCTCGGGCCTTTCCGGCCATTTCCGAGGCTCTCCGGCGCCCCCCACCTCTGGCCGCATGCCATTTAAGTCAATGCGGAATTAATTATTTTTGTTTCCATTGACTTCAATGGGGAAACTCGCTTTGATATGCGAGTACTTTGGATTATGAGCATTCTCCTGGAACGGATTATGCTCGTAATCCGAGGTTCAACTGTATATGGGTAAGTTTTGATACCCCCATTTTCAAGATATAACCTTAGCTGTATATCACATTTTGCAAACATTTTTTAGCAAGCAACTCTATATTTATACCTTTTATATTTATTTCACTATTTACTATTATACAGAACAGTTATACAGCCGTTGATCTCCGCTTGTAACATCCGCCGTATCGTGTACATCAAACCTACCTTATTATCCACTCCTGGGTTATGTGTATATTGTAAATTTTAAATCTGAACAATTTGCTTGCCATTCACAATGTATACAGGGTTTTTGTCCATTTATGGTTACCATCTTTGTGATGATAAATTTTTAGATTCTCCCATACAGACCTTTGTGGTTGTTTTCCCTGTGGTTGGGTTCCACGTAGTTTCAAAGATTTATTGTTGTTTTTTTTCATTTTATATAGAATGCATGCCTAAGCTCCTAAAGAAGCGTTCACACGTGTAACATGCAAAGCCGAGCTGCTTTACACTATGATCAACTCACACCAAGCCCGACAGAATATTTTGTTGTTTCAACAAGGACATTGTCCTAATCATTCAGGAATATAACTCTTGGTGTTTGGGTTATGTTTTGTTAAAAGCATATAGGCGATCTTCACTTTGCAAAGTTTTTAATTAGTCTCTGTCTGGTTGTGCTTGTTTTAATCAAATTGCTATTAAAATTTAATAATTTTATAATGTTTGTTTATCTCAGTGCCTATAAAGTCCAGTACCAATCCTTTCACTACTATATTCACTTTGCTCTTTGTCTGTTTTCCGCTTAGAGATCTCTTCAGTCTCTCAGAAGTGCTGCGCTAAGTGTGCACGATTGGATTCTTCAGTAGTTCCTAAAGCCATAGGATTTATCTTGAGGATTTGGACAACACTGTACCTTTCCATCAATGTAGTTTGTCCCAGCCCAGGCTGCATCCATGGTGCCATATTGAAATTTTTTTATCATACATACGTCATAAATCGAAAATAGTATACCTTTAAGCCCTGAGCGGATGATGGTTGGTGACAGGTCATCATAGTTGTTCATCAAACTAATATCCCCAGAAGTAAATCCAACTGTAAGTAGTGGCTTGATGTTCTCCACTGGAATAGGATATGCGGCAGGGCCATCTGCAATGATCAATCAGGGTAAGGTAACCAAGAAACCAACAGAAATTAATACACTTACATCAATTCAATAGACAATTTATTGTGTTACATCATAAATCTTTTATTTATTGTACCACATACAAAAGGCTTTCACATTCATAACCCTTTTCCACTGTTCTTCCCATAATGTGGCGTACACACGATCGTTTTTCATGCCGTTAAAAATGCCATTTTTTAAAATGGCCATTAAAACCGATCGTGTGTATGCTCCAGAGCATTTTTAACGGCGTGAAAAACGGCCATTAAAAATTTCGAACATGCTCTATTTTTTCACGTAGTTTTTCATGTTGTTTTTTTTTTTTGACGAGAAAAACGATAGTGTGTATGCTTTTACGAGGGGAAAAAAAACGCGCATGCTCAGAATCAAGTATGAGACGGGCGCGCTCGTTCTGGTAAAACTAGCGTTTTTAATGGAGATAGCACATTCGTCACGCTGTAACGGACTAAAAAGCACGAGGCTGAAAAGCGCGAATCGCCGCTCAACAAAGTTTACTAACATGAAGGGTGGCGCCATTCGAATGGAACTTCCCCTTTATAGTGCCGTTGTACGTGTTGTACGTCACTGCGCTTTGCTCGAGCGTTTTTTTTTTAATGATCGTGTGGATGCAAGACAGGCTTGAGAGGAAACATGAAAAAAAAACGACGAGAAAAACGTTGGTTAAAAAAATGGCATGAAAAACGATCGTGTGTACGCCGCATTACATTTCTCAAAGACCCAGCTTAATTCTTTATTACTAGATTCTAAAATGTCTGGAAAGTTTAGGTCTAGTAATAATGCATTAAATAGACTGTAAAGGGTATGGACAGCATAGGGTGTGACTGTGCAATCTCCTTTAGATCTACAAGTAACTATCTAGTCTGAAGGTCTGTATGATTAGATGCAAGTAGACTTTATTGTTAAGGTTGACACTCTTATTAGATAGTTTTAGTAAATCTAAGGATTTTACAGAGATTGTGGAAAAAGGTCATAATTAGTATGGCCAGCTTTAGAACCAAGGAAAGCCTCAAGCCCTCAGGGGAATGTGAATAGAGGGCTGGTCATTTGCATCTGCATGTGATATTAGGACCAGGAAAGAGGACATCTGAATTGATAAACTTTATATTATTATATATTATAGAGAAATCCTAGTTTATTTGTAAGTAAACATTTTCTGGGCCAAAGGATTTTTTTTTTATGAATACGCCACTTCTGCCCACTAAATCTTCCTAAAAACCTATCAAGTGGTTAGTTCATGGATATGAAATCCACTGAATGCTTTTACAGTTTCTTATGACAGGGCAATAAACATTTTGCATTTAATGTCTGGAGGTTCAGATATGAATTTCTTATTCTTACATTCAGTAACTTATAACAAGCAGTGACCCAAACTTAATTGACAGGTGCCGCTCAAGGCTCCACCAGGTCCTCTTACGTAGCAGCCGCTTGGAGTGCAAATAAGGACAGAGCTTGTCTCAGCTCTAGAAGTCTAATGGAAAACGGAAGCATCCTGCAAGTCGCACATCTCTGCAACACCCATAAGGTGCTGTACGACAGCCTCTACTGAACTAGGCCACGCCCCTGAAGCTTAGTCAGGGGGATCCCCATGGGCAGAGTTAAACACATTGGGGAGTGGCCTGGTTGGAGCTGAGGCTGTCTTACACCTTCTTACAGGGTTTTGCAGATATGTGCAATTTATAACACGCAATTGGAACTATCTTTGTACTATTCTGACATCAGCAATAAGTATATTTTTAAGGTTTATATATTTCTTCTGTTTTCGGTTAATAAACATGAACATTAGGAACAGTAGGGAGTCATGAGTCATCGTGCATCACGGCTAAGAAGGAAGCTGAGCCTTAATATGCAAACAAATGCATGTTTTGATCCAGCTCAGATTTACCTTAAGCAGTGTGGCTAAAAGTCTCTAAACAATCACACAGAGAATTCTCTCTCACTGAAGAAGCCTTGAAATCTACTCTTCCTAAATAAAAGAATAAGGTCAACCATTCCGATATCCAGCTGGTTTTACTGTTCATATAATAGTTTTATTGCTAGCCCTGAGAAAGAGGACGCAGATCACCGAAGCGTTACCTGCCTGTATATCTTCAATACAGGTATTCTGATGCTTTTAAATAAAAATAAATGGCTACTCTGTTTGCCTCTACTAATAGAAAATCACGTTCATGATTTCTTTATCGTACACCACGGGACACAGAGCTAGTCATTACATAATGGGTTAAGGGTCACCAGCGGTGATTGGACACTGGCACAACCAATGGAAGACAGTTCCCCTCCATATAACCCCTCCCATCAGGGAAGTACCTCAGTTTTTTTGCCAGTGTCGAAAGGTGTTGGACGCGTTAGGAGGTGCTAAAGGAAAGCTCTACCAAAGAGACCCTCTGGGGGTAAAAGAGCTATGCTTTCGGATCCATCCAAGACGCCTACAAATGAGCTGAATCTGGATGGGATCCGGGCCTCATCCATGAGGCGTCGCCTGTAATGTCTCTCTTCGGAGGACTGGGCTCTAAGATCCAGCACTTTCGCTATTTCGCTATAAAGTCCTGGTAAGAGTCTTGTACAAGGCCCAGGGGAGAGGTATCCTTTAAATAGGAACCCATATCCCTGAAGGTTGGCACACATAGCCCACCGTGAAGGGTGAAGTTTGGTATCTGTCTGAAATCTTTCAGCAGAAAAACCTGCGGCGTGGATAAGGTGAGATTAGAAGGTCCATAACTAGGTTGGGACCTTTTTCAAAAAATGGATGTCTTCTTTTTTTTCCACCACTGGGGGGAGTAAAGAGCTGAATATACTCACCTCACTCTGTTCAGTGTCGGCTTCGGCGAAGTACACTGCTCGTCACCTCCGCTGCTGAGCTTGCTGGGGCACCCCGATCCTCCTTTCGGTGGCCGACCAGACACCTGCAGATGCAGGTAAGTGGGAACAAGGACTGATGAAAGTCCTCTCTCACTATGGCCACCGCCATAGCGCTAAGGGCCGCGCGCGCGCTTTATCGGAGGGGGGGGGGCGAAGGCGTGCGCGCGCAGGCACAGAAACGGCGCCAAATTTAAAAGACTGTCAGTGTGAGAAGCACTGCAGCAGCAAGCAAGCTCGTTAGTTCTCTTGTTCCTGGCAGAGAAACACAGCAGCTATACAGGGACGTAAGACTCCATGTGGTTGGATTGGGTACTTCCTAGAAGACATCCATGTTATGCATAGTTATGTGTTAAAAGTTGCATACTTAATGTATTTGCTAAACTGAACACGGTAGTATATGCATTTAGGTACCTTGTATTTTGTCTAAACAGTAAGCCTTCCAGGGGAAGTAATACGGACAAAAAGAAAGCACCACCGCCTGAAAGGAGGCTCTAACTGTGCTGACTCGGTACCTTTCTCTCCTGTGTTGCTAAATGCACCTGTTCAGGATGAGCCATTACCTCTGTCAGGTATGGCGGCTTCCCGAGTGAAGCCTGGGCCTGTATATGTCACTGAGGACACTTTATCAGCTGCCCTAAATAATCTGGAGGAAAAAATTGCTACCTTAATCGCTAAGTCCTCTAAAAAGGGACAATAAGCGAAGCAGGTCTCTTCCAGTATTGGACCTCCCTTCAGAAGTACCTGAGGGAGGAGGATGAGGAGGAGGAGGCTACATCAGCAGAGGATGAGGAGCCAGATTTTAAGGTCACAGGTACAATGCTATAGCAGTGCATTTAAGTTAACCTCTGCGGAGGTAACGGAATTACCTGTCTCCTCCCTAGGGTCATTAAGATCCCTGCAAGGTGCATGCTCCTTCCCGGTTCATCCGTTACTAGAGGATCTAATATACGCAAACTGGCAACATCCAGATAAGCGTTTCTCACCTCCAAAAAGGTTTAACATTCTTTATCCTATGGGGGAAAATTTTATAAAGAAATGGAGCCTGCCTGCGGTAGTTGCGGCTATTTCTTGTGTAAATAAAAACCTGACATGTCCGGTGGATAATGTACAAGGGTTTAAAAGATCCTTCTGAGAGGAAGTTGAAATCCTCCTTCCTTTTGGCCGGCTCAATTACCCAACCTGCAGTAGCAGCAGTCGGTATGTGTCAGGTCATCAGCCAACAGGTAAAGCAGGGGCTGAAGGAACTGCCTTCAGAGCAGGCTAGAAATTGGGAAAATTTGCCTAAAGCCTTATGCTTCACAGTGGATGCCATGAGAGATTCTATCATACAGGCATCACACCTTACACTCCAGCTGGTACAGATGCGCAGAGTACTTTGGCTTAAGCATTGGTCAGCGGAAACCCCATGCAAAAAGCTGTTGGCAAGTTCCCGTTCCATGGCGAACGCCTATTTGGGGAAGATTTAGAAAAATATATACAGAAGATATCAAGTGGTAAAACGACTTTTACCTGAGAGAAAGAAAAACAAGAGATCTTGTTTTAAACGCTCTCTCTCCCCAGCTCCCGGGAAATCTGACTCCAACCAGTGGCGGCGGCCTGTTTTAGCCGCCCACAAAAGCCAAGGGGCAAGCTCAGAAGAACAAGAAGCCGTGGGGTGCAAAAGCTAATAAGCAAGCCCCCAAAGCCTCTCAGTGAAGGGGCGCCCCCGCTCGGCCGAGTGGGAGGAAGGCTTTGTCAGTTCTGAGCGACTTGGTGGTCAGAAATCCAGGACAATTGGGTAGTATCCACAATATCCTCAGGGTACAAACTGGAATTTCGAGAGATCCCACCTTCTCAATTCCGAGGTTCAAGACTCTCCAAGGATCCACAAAAAAGAGAATCCTTCTTCAAAGGTTTGAATCACTTAATGGCTCAAGGGGTAGTTACAGACGTACCCCAAAAAGAGCGAGGTTCAGGTTTTTACTCAAACCTCTTTGTGATTCCAAAGCCAAATGGAGATGTCAGACCCATCCTGGATCTAAAATCCCGAAATCGGTTCCTGAACGATCGCCATTTTCGAATGGAAACGATCCGATCCGTGGCCGCCACTTTAAAGGGCGAAAAATTCATGGCGCCCATAGATATCAAGGACGCACATTTACACATACCCATCCTCCCCGCTCACCAAAGATTCCTAAGGTTTGCGGTAGAAGATCGCCACTTTCAATTTGTGGCTCTGCCGTTTGGTGTAGCCACCGCGCCCATAGTATTCACAAAGGTGCTAGCTCCTCTGTTAGCAAACCTAAGAACACGGGGCATTGCGGTAACAGCCTATCTGGACGATCTACTAGTAATAGATCAGTCAAAGGAGGGATTGGGTCACGCTGTACACACTACAGTAGGATACCTGGAGCATTTAGGATGGATTATAAATTTACAAAAATCCTCTCTCCAGGCCCAAAGAAGGATAGTGTACCTGGGCATGATCATAGATACAGCCCAAAACGGGGTATACCTGCCAGAACCGAAGATACAGTCTCTGAAAGACCTGATCCACAAGGTCAAAGCAAACAAGAGGCCGTCTATTCGCCTTTGCATGAGACTATTGGGAAAGATGGTAGCCTCCTTCGAGGCGGTCCCTTACGCCCAGTTTCATTCGAGACTACTTCAAGGCAATATTTTAGCTTCCTGGAACAGGAAGAGCCAAGCTCTGGATATACCCATGCGCCTGTCCTCACAAGTACGCCACAGCTTCGATTGGTGGCTAGAAGCCAGGAATTTACGGAAGGGAAAGTCCTTCCTCCCAGTGGCCTGGAAGGTGGTATCTAGGGATGCCAGCCTATCGGGCTGGGGTGCAGTATTCGAGGAGGCTTCTACCCAGGGAACCTGGGCCAAGACTCAGGGGATCCTGCCCATCAATGTGCTAGAGATCCGGGCGGTATATCTAGCCCTCAAAACCTGGACATACAGGTTACAGGGCTACCCAGTTCGGGTTCAATCCGACAATGCTACTGCAGTAGCTTACATCAATCACCAAGGAGGCACCCGCAGTCGGGCAGCCCAAAGAGAGGTGAACCGGATCCTGGCATGGGCAGAAGAGCATGTACCTTGCCTTTCTGCAATCTTCATTCCAGGGATAGAAAATTGGCAAGCAGACTACCTGAGTCGTCAGCAGCTGCTACCAGGAGAGTGGTCTCTTCACCCCGAGATCTTTCAGGCCATATGTCTGAGATGGGGAAACCCAGATGTAGACCTGCTAGCTGCCAGGTTCAACAAGAAATTGGACAACTTTGTGTCCAGAACGAGAGATCCTCTAGCCTACGGGACAGACGCTCTAATAATACAGACGCTCTAATAACTCCATGGAATCAGTTCTCACTGATCTATGCATTCCCTCCGATCCCTCTTCTACAAAGACTGCTTCGCAGGATCAAGGAGGAGGGAATACCAGTAATCCTAGTGGCCCCAAACTGGCCCAGGAGGCCTTGGTACGCCGAGATTGTAAAAATGGCGATAGGAAGGCCCTGGAAGTTTCCACTTCGACACGACCTGCTGTCACAGGGTCCAGTATTCCACCCTTCCTTACAAAGGCTAAAGTTGACGGCCTGGCTGCTGAGACTCACATTTTTAAAAAAGAGAGGGGTCTCTGGTCCGGCTCTTTCTACGCTCATTAATGCTAGAAAGCCAGCCTCCAGACTCATCTATCAGAGAGTCTGGAGAGCATACGTTTCCTGGTGTGAATCCAGATGTTGGAATCCTCAGAAGTATGAAATAAGTAGGATTCTTGCTTTTTGCCAGTTAGGAGTGGATATGAATTTAGCCCTTAGCACCATCAAAGGGCAAATATCGGCTCTATCAGTCTTCTTTCAGAGACCATTGGCATCTCACTCCCTAGTTCGGACATTCATTAAGGGGGTACTGAGGATAAATCCTCCAGTTAGGACTCCCTTGTGTCTATGGGATTTGAATTTGGTATTGTCAGTGTTGCAAAAGCAACCTTTTGAACCTATTCGCCATATTCCTTTAATTATATTGAGTAGGAAGTTGGCCTTTCTGATTGCTATAGCTTCTGCTAGGAGAGTATCAGAGCTAGCAGCTCTTTCTTGTAAAGAGCCTTATCTAATTTGGCACAAGGACAAAATCGTACTACGACCCCATCCGGCTTTTCTACCTAAGGTGGTGTCGGCTTTTCACTTGAATCAAGACATTGTTCTGCCTTCCTTTTTTCCAAACCCGCGGACGGCGGGGGAAAAATTATTACACACTCTAGATCTACTGAGAGCGGTAAAGGTGTATCTGCAAGCAACCGCTCAGATACGTAAAACAGATGTTTTGTTTATTTTACCAGATGGGCCCAAGAAGGGCCAAGCGGTATCAAAATCCACCATTTCCAGGTGGATTAGACAAGTAATTATTCAAGCTTATGGTTTAAAGAACAGGACTCCTCCTTTTCCTGTTAAGGCGCACTCTACCAGGGCGATAGGTGCTTCATGGGCAGTGCACCACCAGGCTTCGATGGCTCAGATCTGTAAAGCTGCAACTTGGTCTTCAGTCCATACATTTTCCAAATTCTATCAAATAGATGTGAAAGGACATGAGGATTCCGCCTTTGGGCGAAGTGTGCTGCAGGCAGCAGTATAGGGCTTCTGGTCCGCAAGCGGCCTGTTTTGATCTGCGTCTCCCCCCCTTCATATGAGCATTGCTCTGGGACGTCCCATTATGTAATGACTAGCTCTGTGTCCCGTGGTGTACGATAAAGAAAATAGGATTTTTATAACAGCTTACCTGTAAAATCCTTTTCTTGGAGTACACCACGGGACACAGAGGTCCCCCCCTTCTTATGGGAACCTTACTGCTTTGCTACAAAACTGAGGTACTTCCCTGATGGGAGGGGTTATATGGAGGGGAACTGTCTTCCATTGGTTGTGCCAGTGTCCAATCACCGCTGGTGACCCTTAACCCATTATGTAATGACTAGCTCTGTGTCCCGTGGTGTACTCCAAGAAAAGGATTTTACAGGTAAGCTGTTATAAAAATCCTATTTTTCCACTTGTGACTTTTGTTGAACTGTCTCTTAGCCGGTATCTTCAATTTATCATTTCTAACTCATATAAAAGATGTCGCATGGATTCATTTTAGGTCAGCAAGCCTTAATTTTTCAACTCAGTATTTTATACGAATAAATGTACATATAAAATCCACAAGCCAACATACAATGGTAACATAAAATCTCGCATTACCAACCAGATCATCAACTGCCTTTTTAAAGTAGAAGTCCAGCCTAAAACTAAAATCCCTGCATCTATATACATCCACAATCTAACACTAACCTATCTAGCCCTGTAAAGGAGAAATCAGTATACATACCTTCGTTGAAGCCGATCCAACCCCACGCGGAGCTGTAAGCTGCGGCTTCACTGTGGACATGGGTGCAGAGGACAAATCCAAAAACGAAAGTCCCATAGTAACTCTATGGGTGACGTCACTCCCCATTCATTTCACAGCCGTTGTCGGCTGCGTCCTCTGCAGAGCTTCCGCCGCTGGAGATCGGGCTTAAAAAAAATAGGATTTTTATAACAGCTTACCTGTAAAATCCTTTTCTTGGAGTACATCACGGGACACAGAGCGACATAGTCATTACTAATGGGTTATATAGATACCTTCAGGTGCTGGCACTGGCAACTTCCAAAACCGGAAGTACCCTCCCCTATATAAGCCCCTCCCATCCGGGAGCACCTCAGTTTTGTAGCAAAGCAATAAGTGTCCCTAAAGAGGGGCGGGAGCTCTGTGTCCCGTGATGTACTCCAAGAAAAGGATTTTACAGGTAAGCTGTTATAAACATCCTATTTTCTTTCTCGTACATCACGGGACACAGAGCGACATAGTCATTACTAATGGGATGTCCTAAAGCAATGCCCAATGAGGGGGGGGGATACACCATACATAAGCTGAGCGCTATCAGACATGAGGATCTTTTGCGGCCTGCAACACACTGCGCCCAAAGGCGACATCCTCCTGACTTCTAACGTCCACCTGGTAGAACCTAGTAAACGTGTGTACTGAAGACCATGTTGCGGCCTTACAGATTTGAGCCAGGGAGGCCTGGTGATGCACTGCCCATGAAGTTCCAACTGCTCTCGTGGAGTGCGCTCTAACTTTGAAAGGAGGCAGTCTCCTTCTAAAGCCATAGGCTTGCATTATGACCTGTCGAATCCACTTGGCTAAAGTAGATTTTGACGCTGCCTGACCCTTTCTGGGGCCTTCCGGCAGAATAAACAAAGTATCCGTTCTGCGAATCTGAGCAGTGGCTTTTAGATAAGCTTTAACTGCTCTTACTACATCCAAAGAATGCAATAACTTTTCCTCTACCGAAGTAGGTTTGGGGAAAAAAGAAGGAAGAACCACATCTTGGTTCAAATGAAACCTCGATACCACCTTAGGAAGAAAGGCTGGATGAGGGCGTAACACTACTCTATCCTTATGGATAACCAGATATGGCTCCTTACAGGACATAGCTGCTAATTCCGACACTCTTTTAGCCGAATAAATGGCTACTAGAAAAATCAATTTCCTGGTGAGAAGAACCAAAGAAATATGCTGTAATGGTTCAAATGGTTGTTTCTGTAGAACCGACAGAACCAAGTTTAGATCCCCTGGACATATGGGGATATTAACCGGAGGACTAATACGCATCACTCCTTGTATAAAGGCTTTGACTAGTGAATGCGAAGCCAAGGGCCTTTGAAAACATATTGACAAGGCCGAAATCTGACCCTTGATAGTACTCAAGGCAAGCTTCCTATCTACAGCCCATTGTAGGAAGTCCAGAATCCTACCTATTACGTATTTACGTGGATGCCATTTCTTGGCCTCACACCAGGCGATGTACGCCTTCCAGATTCTATAGTAGATCTGCCTGGATACCGGCTTCCTGGCATTGATCATGGTAGATACCACAGAATTAGAGAGCCCTCTCTTTTTTAGAATGTGGGCTTCAATAGCCAGGCCGTCAAACCTAGGGCTGGTAAGGAAGGGTGGTATATCGGTCCTTGCGAAAGCAGGTCCGGACGGCGTGGGAGAGTCCTAGGACTCCCCACTGACATTTTACAATCTCCGCGTACCACGCTCTTCGGGGCCACGCTGGAGCCACCAGAATCACTGGTTTCTTTTCTACCCTGATTCTGCGGAATAATCGAGGTAACCATTGTGGCGGTGTGAATGCATATATCAGCTTGAACTGATCCCAAGGGAACACTAGGGCATCCGAGCCGCAAGCTAGGGGATCCCTTGTCCGAGAGACAAACCTGTCCACCTTTGCGTTGAATCTGGATGCTAGAAGATCTACATCCGATGTTCCCCACCGCTGACATATTGTCCAGAAAACCTCGGGGTGAAGGGACCCTTCCTCTGGGCATAATTGCTGGCGACTTAGAAAGTCCGCCTTCCAATTCTCCACTCCTGGAATGAATACCGCACATATGGCTGGGACATATCTTTCTGCCCATTTCAGGATGTAATTTACTTCCCTCTGGGCTGCACGACTCCTGGTGCCCCCCTGATGATTGATATATGCCACTGCTGTGGCATTGTCTGATTGAATTCTGACAGGGGACCCTTGGAGTTTGGATGTCCATGCTACTAGGGCATACCGGGCTGCTCGTATCTCTAAGAGATTGATGGGCAGGGCCTTTTCTGCATCCGACCATCTGCCCTGGAGAGACTATTGCTCCAGTACTGCTCCCCAGCCTATAAGGCTGGCATCTGTAGTGACCACCTTCCAAGAAATCAGACTGAAGGATTTCCCTTTTTCCAGATTCTGGGGAACCAACCACCAACGGAGGCTCTTGCGAACGGAAGGGGACAAGGACATTGTAAGTCTAGGGCCTGAACTTTTTTGTTCCAGGCTGACAGTATGGCCCCTTGCAAATTCCTTGAATGGAATTGACCGTAGGGTACTGCTTCGAATGATGCCACCATTTTTCCCAGCAGCCTCATGCACAGGCGTATGGACGGCTGTCTTTTTTTTTGTACCCACTAAGTGGATCAAATCTTTCAAAGACAACACCTTTCCTCGAGGCAAGAATATTTTTCTCTGGCCTGAATCCAACCTTAGCCCCAAGTATTCCAGACTTTTGACTGTTTTTTAGGGCTGACTTGTCTCGGTTGATAATCCAACCATGAGATTCCAGATACTTGATTGTCTTGTGAACGACCACGTCTAGTTTTTTCACTGAGTGGTCTATCAGCAAGAAGTCATCTAGATATGCCATTATCATTACACCTTGTGTTCTTAGATTGGCCAATAAGGGCCAGAATTTTTGTAAACACTCGTGGTGCTGTGGCCAAACCGAAGGGTAAGGCTCTGAACTGAAAATGGCGCCCTTCTACTGCAAAGCGTAGAAATTTTTGGTGGACTGGGAAGATGGGAATGTGCAAATAAGCATCTTTGATGTCGATCGCGGCTAACCAATCCTCCCCTTGTAGGGCAGTGGCCACCGATCGGATCGACTCCATTGGAAAGTCCTGATATACAGGAATTTGTATAGCCCTTTTAGAATTAATATGGGCCTCCCGTCCGCGTTTGCTTCGGGACTGTAAAGAGGTTTGAGTAAAACCCGAACCCTCATTCTTCCAGGGGAACCTCCATAATTACTCCTTGGAGCAATAGTTGTTCTAGTGCCAACAGGAGGGACTCTCTCTTCCGGGGATCCCTTGGCACGTTTGACCTCAAAAATGGGAAGGAGGAGAGTCTTTTAACTCCAAACTGTATCCCAAACATACTGCGGAGAGCACCTATCTGTCTTGATCGTGTCCCGCCAGGTCTCTTGTGAACAACTGGAGTCCTCCCCCCACCCGACTGAGTGGGGGCAACCCTTCAATGAATTTAACTTTGGGGGAGGTTTTGTACCTCCCCTGACCCAGGGTTTCTCATTACCCTGCTATTGTCCCTGTTTTTTACCCCCGGGAATTGACCGAGGAGGCCGTCGGAACTGTTACACAGCCGATGCGCCAGGGACTGGAGAAGCAGGCCTCTTAAAGAGGGACCTCTAACTCTGTTTTTAACCGGCAAGAGCGCATTTTTACCGCTGGAAATTTTCTGGATATATTTGTCCAGGTTTTCCCTGAATAAGTGTTCACCATGAAATGGGACGCTAACCAGCCATTCTTTACAGGGAGCTTCAGCAGACCAGTTTTTGAGCCATAGAAGCCTACGCATATGTACTATAGACAGCGTAAGGCGGGAGGCCTGATGGACTGAATTCTTTATGGCGTCAACCGCAAAGCCTAAGGCTCTAGGTAGATCAGCCAGGGCAAGGCCTGCTGATCTGTCAAGTCCCTCAAGACCTGTTTTAACTGATCCTTCACTGCTTAGCAGACCCCAATAGCTGCTACTGCTGGTTGTGTCACCAAGCTTGCTGTAGAAAGAAGCAGACTTTCATAAGGACTCCAATCTTTTATCTATTGGGTTCTTGAACATTTGGACATTATCCACTGGACATGTCAGTGATTTATACATACAAGGGATGGCTGCGTCCACTGTAGGGACCTTCCATTTTTTTGATGAACTTATCCTCCATGGGATAGACCACCGGAAATCTCTTGGGGGAATAAATATTTTCTCAGGACGTTCCCAATCCTGGTAAATAAGCCATTTCAGTAAAGGGTGAAGTGGAAAAGAACAGACAGTCTGGGGGCTTCTAGCGACCCCAACGAGGATACAGTAGTGGTTGATGGTTCCGCAAGGTGCATTTTGAAATGCCGATCGGACCATGTTAGTCAGAGACTGAACCCATAGTCTTTCAGCTTGAGATGCTGAGAAAAGGTTCCTCCACTGTTGATTCCTCTATAACAGAATCAACCTCATCCTGATCCCCTTCAGGCAGGTCGATCCCTGTATGGGACTGTTGCTCTGCTAACAGGCACTCTGAAGGACGAGACGGAGATCGGCGTGCTTTCCCTGACAGGGAGGCAGCGATCAATGTTGACAATCTCTCTCTAATCCTCCCAGAGCTGAGGAAAAAACCTCCTCTGTTACATACACAGGAGCAGGTGAACTGAGGACAGCCACAGTACCAAGTACCCCTGCGGGGTCTCTACGGTCACTTACCTCTGAACTTCAGGGGAGACTGGTGCAGCAGAAGCATGCCCAAGATCCTCAGAGCCCGATGAGACCCCCTTCGCTTCCTGGAAGATTCAGTTCCGGAGCTTCTGGACGGCATATTCCTAAGCCTAAAGCTGAGGTATTCCAGCCGTAATACACCACTTTTACTGAGAATAGTCTAGCACAATTGCTGCTATATCACAGTTGGTGTCTACTAAAGTGCCTTTCTAGGGGATGCCTGCATCAACCGCCTCTGTGTGCCTTTATACTGTTGCTAGCTCTGTCTGTGCACTTCAATAGCCAGCTATAATGTGCTTTAAAACACGCTGGACGCCCGCACATGCGCAGTAGCGCCGCGGCGCACACCTGAGCGTCATCCACCCGCTCCGCCCCTTTTTTCAGATCGCCTCTATGAATAGAGGCGCGTGCACGCGCGCGCCTTCGGCGCCTTTTTTGAAAACAATAAGGAGCTAGATGGGAGCCAGGGCCCCCTTTGCCGCAGGGCCCGGGGATGGATGAGCGCAGCAACAGGGCAGAGGAGACAGCTTCCCAGGAGAGAACATACCAACTGCCTGGATTTGATTCTGGAAGAAAAAAATCCACATTACAAGAAAAAGAACCATAGCGGCCTCTAGTGTCTAACACAGGTACCGCGGTCTTAGTTTTTTTTTTTTTCTTGCCTACTATTAAAATTTTTACATTTTCTCAGTAGTAACAGGCATACACAGAATATTAGCGGGAATACCTTAGGTAACAGGCAGAAAGACAAAATAGGCTTGGCCCGAGGGCCCCCACTTACCTTTTCCTCGCCGCAGGACTTTGTTTGGTCCACAGAAGCCCAAACTTCACCTATCACGGCAGGCATTGTAATCAAACCTTCAGGGACCGGGTTCCCAAGGATTCCACTCCCCTGGACCTGTATAGCACCCTGCACAGAAAACATCTTGGTCGTGGGTATGACCAGAGCTCTGGATCCCAGGGTCCAGCTCTCCTAAGAGAAGCATTACAGGCAAAACCTTGCTCTTCTCTGCAAGGCCCGGGTACCGACCGTTTAGCTATGAAGCTTTTTTGGTCGGATCCGGAATAGCTTACTGAGGCCCAACAGAACCTGTACGCAAGCTCAGTGAAAACACATGTTTCTTCTTGGCCAACACCTTAGACACTGGCAAAAAACTGAGGTGCTCCCGGATGGGAGGGGCTTATATAGGGGAGGGTACTTCCGGTTTTGGAAGTTGCCAGTGCCAGCACCTGAAGGTATCTATATAACCCATTAGTAATGACTATGTCGCTCTGTGTCCCGTGATGTACGAGAAAGAAAAAAGTATGTATACAGATTTCTTCTTTACATGGCTAGATAGGTTAGTGTTAGAGCGTGGATGTCTATAGATGCAGGGATTTTAGTTTTAGGGTGGACGTCTACTTTAAATGGACCAAATTCAAAGTTACTAGTAAAAAGAGTTAAAGTAGTTGTGAATCTCAGACATGAAATATGAACAAAGCATATCCTTCTATAGTGTGTACTTGTCGCAATACAGAGGACTAAGTGTCACTTTTGTCTACTGCTTCGTACCTCTGCTAGCAGCATGAATCACTTTTTCAAAGTTTTCCTGACACCAAGAGAAAAATGGTGACAGGGAGTAACCTCCAGCTGATTGACAGCCTCAGCTCTGTTCCTCTGTGGGAGGGGGTGTGTCTCTTCCCTCCAATCAGCTCTTAGAGCGCTCCTAACTGACCTCTGCAGAAGTAACTTCAGCTCTCCACTTCCTTTTTTCTGAACTCTCAAACTTTAAAATTCAGCACTTTGAACTGCTGTAGAGAAGAAAGAGCAGCGGATAAACAGATACAATTTACGTAGGAGGATTTGTTTCATCTCTGTTTAACATCTGAGGCCAGTCACTTCACTGAGCATATGTAATGCCGCGTACACACGATAGTTTTTCACGTCGTTAAAAATGCCATTTTTTAAATTGGTGTGTGTAGGCTCCAGAGCATTTTTAACGACGTGAAAAATGGGCTAAAAAAATGTGAACCTGCTCTATTTTTTCACGTCGATTTTTTTAACGACGTGAAAAACGGTAGTGTGTATGCTTTTACGAGGGGAAAAAAAACATGCATGCTCAGAATCAAGTATGAGACGGGAGCGCTCGTTCTGGTAAAACTAGCGATCGTAATGGAGATAGCACATTCGTCACGCTGTAACGGACTGAAAAGCACGAGGCTGAAAAGCGTGAATCGTTGCTCAACAAACTTTACTAACATGAAGGGTGGCGACATTCGAACGGAACTTTCCCTTTATAGTGCTGTCGTACGTGTTGTACGTCACTGCGCTTTGCTCAAGCGTTTTTTTTAATGAACGTGTGTATGCAAGACAGGCTTGAGAGGAAACAAGAAAAATCACGTCGAGAAAAACGTCGTTTTTGAAAAGGACATTAAAAACAATCGTGTGTACGCGGCATAAGAATTTACAACCACTTTAAGCATGGGGGATATTGATTCCAGACAGCAAATGTGCACTACAATTCCTGGGTAACTATAAGTCCTGTCTAACTGTATCCAGCCAAATAGAAATAAGTAGCATTCTGATATCACAAACTGAGCAAAGAAAAGTGGAAAAGATTAAATCAGAGGGCCAGGCGTATTTGTTAAATGTCTATTTCAATAAGAGCTTACCAAAAGTGCATCTTTCAATAACTGTACATAATATATAAAAGGATACATTGTTATCTTGGTTTTGCGGGAAATCTGATGCTTAAATCTTGAAAGCTGGAATAAATGTGAAAACTGTAGTTGGCCTAGCTTGTTTTAATGGCCAACTCCATCTTTTACACCATTATACACTCATATTTAGAGTATAACATGGTGCCCAGCGGACCACCACCAGAATGCCCCCTCACCCTATAACAGAGTGTGGGGATTCTTCTCCCCTGCAGCAGCTATCTCTTTTGAATTTAGTACAGCTGAGCAGGGCTCACAGCACACATCACTCACAGCAGGGCGCACAGTGGTGTCATTCATTCACAGAGAACTGTAAATGATAGAACAAATTGTTTGTAGTTCTCAATGGAATGCAAATTCAGTAAATACTACACTAGTAGTTCATTGACCCTTCCTCCATCTCTCCAACTAAAAGCCTGTATTGAGGTGCTGGAGAAAAAGTCAGCAGGAGCCTGGCACTGGACCTGTGATCCAAAGCTTTGCAGCCTTCTATGCAAAAGAAAAATAACTGCACATTTTTTTCCTGCGAACATATGTGCATTATTTGTAAAACAAAAGTGGACTTGGCCTTTAAGCAATCTTTTTACTTTGCCAATTTTTACAAAAATGTCTGGCAAATAGGCAGAAAGATTGGCATTCGTTGGAGATGATGGGTTATGACGTGCATATCAGTAACACATTGGTTTAGTCTGCAAGTTTTAAGAAAGGGTCTAAAACAGGGATACAGCAGATTATAAGGCCTCATGCACACTGGATGTTATAAAAACGCAGGTGGCATTAGCTGTAGAATGAGTTTTGCAACGTATTTGCAGTAGCATTTTTCAGTGTTTTTGTTTTAGTTTTTTTTTTTCAGCAAAACTATACTCCCACTAAAGCTTATGGCCCAAAAGCACCTGCCTTTTCAGCTTTTTTTCAGAGTTAGAGTGTTTTTACAGCTGAAAAACTTTTTTAATCCCACTAGTAATGGTTTTTTTTCCAGCCAGAAAACGCCTGATAGATAGATAGACATTTATATATTTATATATGCACACACACACACACACATACACACACACACACACACACACACTATCTCACAAAAATTAGTACACCCCTCACATTTTTGTAAATATTTTATTATAGCTTTTCATGTGACAACACTGAAGAAATTACACAAAATGTGATGGGTGTACTCACGTGTGTGTGTGTGTGTGAGAGAGAGTGAGAGAACAGAGCAGCCAAAACAGAATTCACACTGGAGGAAAGACATGGATTAACCTTAACGGAGTTCAGGGAATTACCAGAACATACAATGCCATTATTGCTCCTGGCTACTAACAGAGATAACTTAAAGTTGAATCTGGAGGCCAGGATATCCATGTCCGGAGTCCCCCATCTCTGACATATTAGGCTGAAGATGTCAGGGAGAAAGACCCATTACTCTTGGTGTAGGTGGCAACGGCTGAGGTAAGCTGCCTTCCAGTTGTCCATTCCTAGGAGGTACTCCCTTAATGTTTGATGCAAGCCACAGCTGTGGTATTATCGGATTGCACCTTGATTGAGTGTCCCTGCAGAAGGGGGTCCAATGTCGAAGAGTAATCTTAATCGGTCTGAGCTCCAGGATGTTGATGGGGAGCTTGGCTTCCTCTGGTGACAATGTTCCTTGGACCATGAGGGATTGGAACATTCCTCCCCAATCCAAAAGACTGACACCTGTTGTTATTTTCCAGTGATATGGCAGAAATTACTTCTCCATTGTCAGAACCAGGTTGGAAATCCACCAGTCGAGGAAGTTCATGGCCTAGCTGGACAGGTGCATTGCTAGATAAAGAGAAGCATTCTTATTCCATGCCAGTGTTTTGTTGGAGAGGTCTGTAATGAAACTGGGGGAATGGGACAGTCTGGAAAGAGGCCACAACAAGGCTCAGAACTCTCACTGAGAATCTCAGAGGGCTGTTTCCTACTATAAATGATTGGCTACTACTGCCACGTGTATAAAGCGCAGGAGGAATAAAATAAATAAGAAACTGAAAATATTAATCCTGGATGTCTACAGATAAACAAGTATTCCCCTTGTCTCAGAGAGGCAATCCTAGACTTTGCAAATTCCATGCGGAATTGTGAATGTATTTGTTTAGGGATTTTAGGTCAAGGATAGGACAAATACTTCGTAGGGTTTTGTTATTGTAAATAAGTTTCAGTAGAAGCCTTTGAGAATTTCCTTAGAAGTTCTGCAACAACTGCTCCCTGAGCCCTGAGCCAAGAGATGGTTCAGGAAATTACGTAAATCTAACTTTCCCTGGGCAGATTTTTCATGATTTAAAGGAAAAAGCAGTGAGGGGGTACCCGAGCACTTGCTGAACTTGGATTTAGAAGGGAAAGCCTGGGTAAAGTGTTGCGATTCCCTGCATTTTGAGGAGGTAGAGGTTCCTGAGGAGGGAGGTTTTGAAACTTTGCTAGGTGGAAGAACTTTTCCCCCTGTGACCTCATTAATGGATTTGTCAAGTGCCTCACCAAAGAGATGACCTCCTTCAAAGGGCATATGTCTGAGGCGCCTTTTGCAGAAAGCAACAGCTGACTAGAATATGAGCCATAGAAATTCTGTACGTGTGAATGGAAATCAAAGCCATTCTGTAGATTTGTGGTTATAACTTGTTCTAGAGTACCAATACAAAAAAAGAAGCAAAGCAATAGGTAATTACTGTTATACGGTCAAGGTACGGTTCTGGAATATAGGTTTGTGTTGGTTGTTAATTGTAATAGTTCAGGTAGCTGTGGTTTGGCAGTTTGAAACTTCATGGATGGCTGGTTAATAGCTGGGCCTGCGAGAATAGAGAGCCTTTAAAAGCATCATAAACTTTCCATCAGCAGACTCTTTGAAAGAAGGTACATCCTCAATAGGTATAATGGGATGTTTAAGATTGAGACTGCAGTGTATACCACTGGAACAGACCATTTGTCATTGAACTCTTTTTCCACTGGATAGAGTTAGGCAGCAGTCTTTGGAGGGGTGGGAAATCTTTTCTGGACTGAGCAAATCATGATAAATTGCCCATTCTATCTGTTCTTGAAGGGGAGTTACTTTTTTGATTTAGCTGGTCTCTTGGTACCCAAAGAGGTATGGCGAGACAGAGGAGAATCAGGTGCGATAATGCCAAGGCTTCTGCACACAGCAGAAGTGAGCGTGTCCACATTTGCAAGCATATTGCTTTAAGCTTTAACATCAGGTTGCACAAGAGTCTGGAGACAAATCTTCCACAGCTACCTCGAGCACCACCTCTGGGTCCTGCCGATTCCCTTCTATGTCTTCTATGTCTGTCTCTTCCAGGGCAGGCATATCAGGATTTGACTCAGGCAAATCCAGAGGATCTAAAGAGCCTGCCGTTTTTTGAGGCCCGGACAGTGATGGCTGTATTAAAGCTGTTAGTCCAAGAAATTGTGGCATAGTTGCAGTAAAGTCTGCCCTTGTCCAGTAAGCCACTTTTTGAGTGCCTGAAAAAGAGAATTGGATGAATTGACGGGTGTTAGAATCTGGTCCTACATGAATATAGGACAAGTGAGTCCTGGTTGGATCATCTGCCTGAGATTAAGCTGGTAAGAGCTCAGGTCCCTTTTAGTCATAACTTATAAAAACACATACTGATCAGGATTAGGGGCTACACTAAAGATTCAACAGGGGGACCCCATCTTAACTTGTCCATGTCACTGGTCCCATAGGGTCCAGGCATTGCCTGTCGCAGTGGGTATCTCCCAAAGTGGTGTTCGGAACATGGTTCCATAGGGATGGACCATTGTTCTGTACCTGTATAGCACCCTGCGACTAACTGCACACATTTCCCAAAATGCCAAAGTTAGTGCCCAAAGCAACATTGCATGCTTTCTCTTTTACTGAAATTTTATTGACATTTTCCGGTATGTTAAGAGAGGTAGGAATGGTACAGAAACAAGATGTAAACATTATTAATATCAATAAACTTTGCACATACACTCCTCCCCAAATACAAAATGAGAGCAGCAACCGTCTTATACCGCAATAGGTCATGGATAAGACAGGACTTGTGGGACATCAATTTGTAAGAGTAGGTTGAACATCAAAAGACAAAGATTGTTTGTTTGCAAGAGATACCAAAAAAGACAACATCCAGGCAATCGCATCAATATCATGCATCGGACTATCAATGTCCTAGCGAGTTTGTGACATGAGCGAAGGAAATAAAGGAAAGACCTGGCACCAAAAAAAAAACAAAGATGGCCACGGCCTGTGCTATTCATCTGGGGCTTACAGGAGTTCCACAAAGAGGGGAGGAAGCACGTAAAGGCAAGAAGCAGAGAGAAAGGAGAAGAAAAAAAAAAGAAGAAAGGAGGGGAAATGGAAGGGGGAAACGGGCACCCCAGGGGTTTTTAAGCTGTACCACATGGAACATTTACAGTTCTAAGAATCGGGAGGTCACTTGAGAAGGCGGAAAGTAGTCTTATCCAGGGAATTGCATGCTTGCTATCTCAATGGTGCAAGTTCTGGCTAAAGGTTAGACAAAGTTTATACTGATTCGCATGCACTGCTTTTATTGTTGTATTATATGACAGTGAGGAATCGGTTAAATAGTTGATTGAAGATTCAAAAGGGAAATAGTAAACTAGCTAGCCAAGAGTGATTTCTCCATAGAGAAAAGGAGGACCTTCACCCTAGAACACTAGCAACAAACAGAGGACTCACGGAGTGGGGTAGCGTTACAGAAAGGATGCCCAGGGAGCATGTCCTCAAAAGCTTTGCCAGTGTCCAATCACCTGAAAGTACCAGCCCATAACCCAGGGTCTATGAATATTCAGCCAGTACACTGAACAGTACGATTAAGATACTACACGTTGCTAAAATCCTGACACCAGAACACACTTACCAGGATTGATCGTATAATTTTTATTTTTTTTTACAACTAAAAAACAACAAGTTTATCAACTTTTTGCACATTTCATTGAGCTTCCATCCAAAATGCCACAATAAATAGGCCGAGTGGAAATAAAGAAGCCTCAACGATAGGTCTTTCAATCTTGCATTAAACCAGCTTGCCATTAAAAAAAAAATTAAAAAGGTATTACATTGATAATAATGTTGACATGATCTGCCCTTTAAAAGTAGATTATGTTAATAGGGGTTGCCCTCAAAAATATGATAAGGTCTGGTCCAAATGGCTGGCGGATTCCTCCAAAGCCTCAGACTCACACCCTACTTAATCCTCGGCCGATGAATAGGAATCTGCAACTGTGCATGTAACATATGTTTCTTTCTCGTACATCACGGGACACAGAGCGACATAGTCATTACTAATGGGTTATATAGATACCGTCAGGTGCTGGCACTGGCAACTTCCAAAACCGGAAGTACCCTCCCCTATATAAGCCCCTCCCATCCGGGAGCACCTCAGTTTTTTGCCAGTGTCTAAGGTGTTGGCCAAGAAGAAACATGTGTTTTTCACTGAGCTTGCGTACAGGTTCTTTTGGGCCTCAGTAAGCTATTCCGGATCCGACCAAAAAAGCTTCATAGCTAAACGGTCGGTACCCGGGCCTTGCAGAGAAGAGCAAGGTTTTGCCTGTAATGCTTCTCTTAGGAGAGCTGGACCCTGGGATCCAGAGCTCTGGTCATACCCACGACCAAGATGTTTTCTGTGCAGGGTGCTATACAGGTCCAGGGGAGTGGAATCCTTGGGAACCCGGTCCCTGAAGGTTTGATTACAATGCCTGCCGTGATAGGTGAAGTTTGGGCTTCTGTGGACCAAACAGAGTCCTGCGGCGAGGAAAAGGTAAGTGGGGGCCCTCGGGAACTTGGTTCTATTGAGGGACCCCCAAGCCTATTTTGTCTTTCTGCCTGTTACCTAAGGTATTCCCGCTAATATTCTGTGTATGCCTGTTACTACTGAGAAAATGTAAAAATTCTAATAGTAGGCAAGAAAAAAAAAAAAAAAATGTAAGACCGCGGTACCTGTGTTAGACACTAGAGGCCGCTATGGTTCTTTTTTCTTGTAATGTGGATTTTTTTCTTCCAGAATCAAATCCAGGCAGTTGGTATGTTCTCTCCTGGGAAGCTGTCTCCTCTGCCCTGTTGCTGCGCTCATCCATCCCCGGGCCCTGCGGCAAAGGGACCCTGGCTCCCATCTAGCTCCTTGTTGTTTTCAAAAAAGGCGCCGAAGGCGCACGTGCCCGCGCGCGTGCACGCGCCTCTATTCATAGAGGCGATCTGGAAAAAGGGGCGGAGCGGGTGGATGACGCTCAGGTGTGCGCCGCGGCGCTACTGCGCATGTGCGGGCGTCCAGCGTGTTTTAAAGCACATTATAGCTGGCTGTTGAAGTGCACAGACAGAGCTAGCAACAATATAAAGGCACACAGAGGCGGTTGATGCAGGCATCCCCTAGAAAGGCACTTTAGTAGACACCAACTGTGATATAGCAGCAATTGTGCTAGACTATTCTCAGTAAAAGTGGTGTATTACGGCTGGAATACCTCAGCTTTAGGCTTAGGAATATGCCGTCCAGAAGCTCCGGAACTGAATCTTCCAGGAAGCGAAGGGGGTCTCATCGGGCTCTGAGGATCTTGGGCATACTTCTGCTGCACCAGTCTCCCCTGAAGTTCAGAGGTAAGTGACCGTAGAGACCCCGCAGGGGTACTTGGTACTGTGGCTGTCCTCAGTTCACCTGCTCCTGTGTATGTAACAGAGGAGGTTTTTTCCTCAGCTCTGGGAGGATTAGAGAGAGATTGTCAACATTGATCGCTGCCTCCCTGTCAGGGAAAGCACGCCCGATCTCCGTCTCCTCCTTCAGAGTGCCTGTTAGCAGAGCAACAGTCCCATACAGGGATCGACCTGCCTGAAGGGGATCAGGATAAGGTTGATTCTGTTATAGAGGAGTCAACAGTGGGGGAACCTTTTCTCAGCATCTCAAGCTGAAAGATTATGGGTTCAGTCTCTGACTAACATGGTCCGATCAGCATTTAAAAATGCACCTTGCGGAACCATCAACCACTACTGTATCCTCGTTGGGGTCGCTAGAAGCCCCCAGACTGTCTGTTCTTTTCCACTTCACCCTTTACTGAAAGGGCTTATTTACCAGGATTGGGAACGTCCTGAGAAAATATTTATTCCCCCAAGAGATTTCCGGTGGTCTATCCCATGGAGGATAAGTTCATCAAAAAAAATAAAAAATGGAAGGTCCCTACAGTGGACGCAGCCATCTCTTGTATGTATAAATCACTGACAATGTCCAAATGTTCAAGAACCCAATAGATAAAAGATTGGAGTCCTTATGAAAGTCTGCTTCTTTCTACAGCAAGCTTGGTGACACAACCAGCAGTAGCAGCTATTGGGGTCTGCTAAGCAGTGAAGGATCAGTTGAAACAGGTCTTGAGGGACTTGACAGATCAGCAGGCTTTGCCCTAGCTGATCTACCTAGAGCCTTAGGCTTTGCGGTTGACGCCATAAAGGATTCAGTCCATCACGCCTCCCGCCTTACGCTGTCTATAGTACATATGCGTAGGCTTCTATGGCTCAAAAACTGGTCTGCTGAAGCTCCCTGTAAAGAATGGCTGGTTAGCGTCCCATTTCATGGTGAACGCTTATTCAGGGAAAACCTGGACAAATATATCCAGAAAATTTCCAGCGGTAAATACGCTCTTGCCGGTTAAAAACAGAGTTAGAGGTCCCTCTTTAAGAGGCCTGCTTCTCCAGTCCCTGAGGCATCGGCTGTGTAACAGTTCCGACGGCCTCCTCGGTCAATTCCCGGGGGTAAAAAACAGGGACAATAGCAGGGTAATGAGAAACCCTGGGTCAGGGGAGGTACATAACCTCCCCCAAAGTTAAATTCATTGAAGGGTTGCCCCCACTCAGTCGGGTGGGGGGAGGACTCCAGTTGTTCGCAAGAGACCTGGCGGGACACGATCAAGACAGATAGGTGCTCTCCGCGGTATGTTTGGGATACAGTTTGGAGTTAAAAGACTCTCCTCCTTCCCATTTTTGAGGTCAAACGTGCCAAGGGATCCCCGGAAGAGAGAGTCCCTCCTGTGGCACTAGAACAACTATTGCTCCAAGGAGTAATTCTGGAGGTTCCCCTGGAAGAATGAGGGTTCGGGTTTTACTCAAACCTCTTTACAGTCCCGAAGCAAACGCGGACGGGAGGCCCATATTAATTCTAAAAGGGCTATACAAATTCCTGTATATCAGGACTTTCCGATGGAGTCGATCCGATCGGTGGCCACTGCCCTACAAGGGGAGGATTGGTTAGCCGCGATCGACATCAAAGATGCTTATTTGCACATTCCCATCTTTCCAGTCCACCAAAAATTTCTACGCTTTGCAGTAGAAGGGCGCCATTTTCAGTTCAGAGCCTTACCCTTCGGTTTGGCCACAGCACCACGAGTGTTTACAAAAATTCTGGCCCTTTATTGGCCAATCTAAGAACACAAGGTGTAATGATAATGGCATATCTAGATGACTTGTTGCTGATAGACCACTCAGTGAAAAAACTAGAAGTGGTTGTTCACGAGACAATCAAGTATCTGGAATATCACGGTTGGATTATCAACCGAGACAAGTCAGCCCTAAAACCAGTCAAAAGTCTGGAATACTTGGGGCTAAGGTTGGATTCAGGCCAGAGAAAAATATTCTTGCCTCGAGGAAAGGTGTTGTCTTTGAAAGATTTGATCCACTTAGTGGGTACAAAAAAGACAGCCGTCCATACGCCTGTGCATGAGGCTGCTGGGAAAAATGGTGGCATCATTCGAAGCAGTACCCTACGGTCAATTCCATTCAAGGAATTTGCAAGGGGCCATACTGTCAGCCTGGAACAAAGAAGTTCAGGCCCTAGACTTACAATGTCCTTGTCCCCTTCCGTTCGCAAGAGCCTCCGTTGGTGGTTGGTTCCCCAGAATCTGGAAAAAGGGAAATCCTTCAGTCCGATTTCTTGGAAGGTGGTCACTACAGATGCCAGCCTTATAGGCTGGGGAGCTGTACTGGAGCAATAGTCTCTCCAGGGCAGATGGTCGGATGCAGAAAAGGCCCTGCCCATCAATCTCTTAGAGATACGAGAGCCCGGTATGCCCTAGTAGCATGGACATCCAAACTCCAAGGGTCCCCTGTCAGAATTCAATCAGACAATGCCACAGCAGTGGCATATATCAATCATCAGGGGGGCACCAGGAGTCGTGCAGCCCAGAGGGAAGTAAATTACATCCTGAAATGGGCAGAAAGATATGTCCCAGCCATATCTGCGGTATTCATTCCAGGAGTGGAGAATTGG
Source organism: Rana muscosa (assembly GCA_029206835.1). NCBI lineage: Eukaryota > Metazoa > Chordata > Amphibia > Anura > Ranidae > Rana > Rana muscosa. The sequence continues at coordinate 99,247,659 of CM055121.1, forward strand.
AAGGCGGACTTTCTAAGTCGCCAGCAATTATGCCCAGAGGAAGGGTCCCTTCACCCCGAGGTTTTCTGGATAATATGTCAGCGGTGGGGAACATCGGATGTAGATCTTCTAGCATCCAGATTCAACGCAAAGGTGGACAGGTTTGTCTCTCGGACAAGGGATCCCCTAGCTTGCGGCTCGGATGCCCTAGTGTTCCCTTGGGATCAGTTCAAGCTGATATATGCATTTCCACCGCCACAATTGTTACCTCGATTACTCCGCAGAATCAGGGTAGAAAAGAAACCAGTGATTCTGGTGGCTCCAGCGTGGCCCCGAAGAGCGTGGTACGCGGAGATTGTAAAATATCAGTGGGGAGTCCTTGGACTCTCCCACGTCGTCCGGACCTGCTTTCGCAAGGACCGATATACCACCCTTCCTTACCAGCCCTAGGTTTGACGGCCTGGCTATTGAAGCCCACATTCTAAAAAAGAGAGGGCTCTCTAATGCTGTGGTATCTACCATGATCAATGCCAGGAAGCCGGTATCCAGGCAGATCTACTATAGAATCTGGAAGGCGTACATCGCCTGGTGTGAGGCCAAGAAATGGCATCCACGTAAATACGTAATAGGTAGGATTCTGGACTTCCTACAATGGGCTGTAGATAGGAAGCTTGCCTTGAGTACTATCAAGGGTCAGATTTCGGCCTTGTCAATATTTTTTCAAAGGCCCTTGGCTTCGCATTCACTAGTCAAAGCCTTTATACAAGGAGTGATGCGTATTAGTCCTCCGGTTAATATTCCCATATGTCCATGGGATCTAAACTTGGTTCTGTCGGTTCTACAGAAACAACCATTTGAACCATTACAGCATATTTTCCCTGGTTCTTCTCACCAGGAAATTGATTTTTCTAGTAGCCATTTGTTCGGCTAAAAGAGTGTCGGAATTAGCAGCTATGTCCTGTAAGGAGCCATATCTGGTTATCCATAAGGATAGAGTAGTGTTACGCCCTCATCCAGCCTTTCTTCCTAAGGTGGTATCGAGGTTTCATTTGAACCAAGATGTGGTTCTTCCTTCTTTTTTCCCCAAACCTACTTCGGTAGAGGAAAAGTTATTGCATTCTTTGGATGTAGTAAGGGCAGTTAAAGCTTATCTAAAAGCCACTGCTCAGATTCGCAGAACGGATACTTTGTTTATTCTGCCGGAAGGCCCCAGAAAGGGTCAGGCAGCGTCAAAATCTACTTTAGCCAAGTGGATTCGACAGGTCATAATACAAGCCTATGGCTTGAGAAGGAGACCGCCTCCGTTCAAAGTTAGAGCGCACTCCACGAGAGCAGTTGGGACTTCATGGGCAGTGCATCACCAGGCCTCCCTGGCTCAAATCTGTAAGGCCGCAACATGGTCTTCAGTTCACACGTTTACTAGGTTCTACCAGGTGGATGTTAGAAGTCAGGAGGATGTCGCCTTTGGGCGCAGTGTGTTGCAGGCCGCAAAAGATCCTCATGTCTGATAGCGCTCAGCTTATATATGGTGTATCCCCCCCCTCATTTGGCATTGCTTTAGGACATCCCATTAGTAATGACTATGTCGCTCTGTGTCCCGTGTTGTACGAGAAAGAAAATAGGATTTTTATAACAGCTTACCTGTAAAATCCTTTTCTTGGAGTACATCACGGGACACAGAGCTCCCGCCCCTCTTTGGGGACACTTATTGCTTTGCTACAAAACTGAGGTGCTCCCGGATAGGAGGGGCTTATATAGGGGAGGGTACTTCCGGTTTTGGAAGTTGCCAGTGCCAGCACCTGACGGTATCTATATAACCCATTAGTATTGACTATGTCGCTCTGTGTCCCGTGATGTACTCCAAGAAAAGGATTTTACAGGTAAGCTGTTATAAAAATCCTATTTTTTGAGATTCACGTTTTAGCCCCGCGCTGTCCTCCTTCCCATGAATGCAAGCCTGCTGAGACCATCGTGATGCTTTGAGCTCCCAACCGTGTTTCATGTAACTGTTTGCCTTATATGATATTTCTGTACGCACCACAGTTACCGTATTTATCGGCGTATAACACGCACTTTTTTCCCCTTAAAATCAGGGGAAAATCGTGGGTGCGTGTTATACGCCGATACTCCGTCGAATTCCCCTGCTGAAAACGAGCGAGCGGAGCCGAAGCCGAAGTACAATCGGCTTTACTTGGCTCCCCTCGCAATCCCGCCCATCTCTGACTGCGCCGCTGACATAGAGAAAGCCGAGTGTACTTCGGCTAGTCTCGGCTCCTCTCGCAGTCCTGCCTGTGACTGTGAGCAGAGCCGAGTCTAGCCGAAGTACACTCGGCTTTCTCCATCAGCGGCGCAGTCAGTGGAGATGGGCGGGACTGCGAGAGGAGCCGAGTCTAGCCGAAGTACACTCGGCCCCGCTCGCTCCTCTCCACAGAAATCGGCGCCAAATTTTAAAAAACGCCGGGACTGACACGATCGCAAAGGCACTGGGCAAGGCTGCAGATGGACAGATGGACACTGGGCAAGGCTGCAGATGGACAGATGGACACTGGGCACGGCTGCAGATGGACAGATGGACACTGGGCAAGGCTGCAGATGGACAGATGGACACTGGGCAAGGCTGCAGATGGACAGATGGACACTGGGCACGGCTGCAGATGGACAGATGGACACTGGGCAAGGCTGCAGATGGACAGATGGACACTGGGCAAGGCTGCAGATGGACAGATGGACACTGGGCAAGGCTGCAGATGGACACTGGGCAAGGCTGCATGCTGCATTTACATGTAAGTTTTTTTTCCTTGAATTTCCCTCCTAAAAGTTTTTTTCCTTAAAATTCCCTCCTAAACTTGGCGTGCGTGTTATACCCCGGTGCGTGTTATACGCCGATAAATACGGTAACTCTTGTCATGACCAATGTATGTTGTTTTTCTGTTGAATGTTTTAAAACTCAATGAAAAGATCTACAAAAAAAAAAAGTAGATAATGTTAGGAGCATGCTGTTCAGTCGACAATTTTCTGCCTGACTCCTTTATGCTGACAAAGCCACATAGGATGTGAAATTTGTCCAGTGTATGGCCAGCTTTGCATAGCACAGTTTTAGGAAGAACACTTACTTTCCCCCCCTACAGATCCTGTACAGAGCAATGGGCGCTTATTCTGAAGAGAATTACACAGAACTTTGATTATGGTTACCAGGTTGAACTTTCTGCATTTATTTCAGCTTTTTTCTCCATGTGTACTATACAAAATTTGAAAGCATTTGATTTTTCGATATTTGGAATAACATGCACAACTAGAGCATATTCAAGCCACTTTTTGAAGTAAAATCTCAAGTCATGCAGCAACACTGTAATATACATAGCTGATTACTATTCCATTTTGTACTTCTAAAAGAGAAACAGTGATTCAGAGAATGTTAAATAGCTGTAAACTGCCACCCACTCCTCAAGGTGACTCACTTACATGTCAACAGGTTCCTGATGTATGTAACTGTCAAACACTGACAATGGGCATATTGTAAAGCCTTATTCCCAGATAACAAGCACAAAAATAATGATATATTATGGAAAATACTGAGGGACGACTACAATTTTCTATACTACAGCATTTTAGGAATATCCCAAAAGAAAGAAATAATAAAACATGCATAGAATTTGTGAAGTACATCAAAATAAATCAGTAAATGCAAATCGCAACTGGCAAACCTGCTGAATCAATGTAAACTACATACTACAAAAATAGAGAAAAATAATAAAAAAATGGTTATTTTTATTTATTGCTTAAAAGGAGTGGTGCACTTTCAGATACCCATGGCCATATCACACTGTAATGTTAACAGTATTTCAGGCGACGGGTATGGAACGGTCTACCCATCATCGTGAGATGGCCTCGTAGAACTCTCAAAAGGCTGTAAACATTGTGGTGTGCCATGAGATAAAGATAGATCAGGGGATACTTTAGGTGGAGGGGGCAAAAAGGATACTTATACCTACTCCCAAAGTGCATTTATACTTTAAAATTAAAATCTTTTGTTTCCGGAAAAACATAATTAATGCATATATACGCAAACATACAGAATCAATGAGAAATTATCAAAAATAATCAAAGTGAACCAATTCATTGGGTTTAAATCCAACCCAAATTATGCAATCATTGGACAGACATTTTTCATTTCAGTAGATCTGCCTATGTATTAAAAGTGTGCAGGTCCTTCCCTTCAGAAACATTAACGGCACTCACTTTGTCAAAACCAACCCATTTGCCTTTTAACAGTCAAATGCCCAGGAACGGGGGTTAATGTGCAATCATCTACTCATTATTATTATTATTCACTCTTCCCCAGTTAACGGATACATTTTTATATGCCTAAATTTCACAGAATGACTGTATGTCAGAGAATCATTAAAGTACTAGAACGTGTGAATCAAGGAGATGCCCAGACTCCTATGTCAAGGTGACTAATGGAATTCAAGAGATAAGGTCCTGTAAACTTATGGAATAACTCATATTTTGGAATTACCCAGAATTCTATGCTCCACTAGTATAAATAAACATTGTGAATAAAGATGTGGAGAGACTTTGCTGCTCCAAATGAAAAAGCCATTAGGGCTTTTGCGTATAAATGCCCAGGGCACTTGCAGGGTTTCCACTTTGGCGGTGCCACCTTGCCCCACGATATGGGCCCTGTCCCTCTCCTTGAACTTTGCCATCCGGCATTGGCCATGTTCCCTCACAATCTGCCTTGGATCTCTGCCCCCATATTTATATGGGGCTGCTCAGATACTTGCCACACTAGCCAGGTGCCCACTCCGTTGGGGTTTGGGTGCATGCGCACTCTGGCTCGGGTACCTTGAGCCCTTTGCGCGCAGTCCCCGCCGCTTGGCTTCGGTACACTCTGGTCCTTGTAGAAATTGGTATGACTTTGGGCTCCGGCGCATGCGTGGTGGCCTCTGAGCGTCCGCATCCGGTCGGCAATGAATGATGCCGACAGGATGGGGGTTCATAAAGCCGGCGTTCCTGTAATTCAGCTGACGGAAAGCTTGACGTTCACCATTGTGCATGCTGTTGCTATAGAGGTATTTAATCCAACGATCATTTGTCCCCCTGTTTTTGTACCCTTGATTATCCTTGCCTTTTTCTCTCTTTGTATCTTTTTATTTTGGTCTATATTCCAAGTACTTGGGACTGTTTTGGTTATTGCATCTATTCTCAACCGTGGAATGCATATTTTTTATAATGGTGTAAATGCCTTACTGCTGCCGACTAGATGCTTTATTAGCACACTGTCGTTCAACAGCAGTAAATGTCAGTGATTTGTATAATCACTTGTCAAGCAAATCAGATTTAATTCCTATACTATTATGCCCTCTGCGCTTCATACCCAGTTTCTCTTTTTCTAATGTTGCGCCCTGCACTATGGGCTGATAAAATATCATGGATAATGTCATGTGCAACCTTAAAGGATTTTTTGCTTTTCTTTCCCATTTTTTCTGACTCCCGTTACTTTAGCAGTTTTTCTGGCTTGCCGCTTCAAGTTCCTTTATACCTGATGCCCTTGTCGAATCTTATGTTAGTGATTCACATTGTGAGTATACATAATATATTTTTTTAGTTTCTTAGTTGGAGTGTTTGCATAAAACGTTGTTACCGTTTTAATTGCTCTATGGTGCCATTTATGATTAAAGCACCGCCATAAATTCCGTTAAAAAAAGTTCCTGTGTATATATACAGTACAGAAAGAATATAAGGCTCATCAAGACTTTTTTTCCCACAATACTTTGACATTTTTTACAAAAGTATAAAGTTCCGCGAGCATCAGTTACACATTATAGTATTAGTCATATTAAAAGCTACGACAGTGGTGGTCCAAAAGGAAAGAGGGTATTAGTCAAGGGAGAATAGATAGGGTAGGGGGAGCCTGTTCTGCATAGAAGGTAAAAAACCTTCAGGCTTTAGAAGCACTTTAATGCTGTCTGTGACCAAGTCACTTGTAGGGCAGCAAGAAACTCATCATAGAACTGATGCAGAGGAGATGGTGGGAAGGCAACGAGGTATATGCATACGCAGAGAAAATACTGCACACATGTACAGTATAGGCACTGTTATTTTAGCCGTCTTACTGGTCAATAAGTTAACCTATAAACAATCCTACATATTATAGTAAATTAATAAGTTATAAATAATTAAATCTGAAAAAAATTATTAACGCTAAAATGTCAAGAGTTGTAAAGTCAGAGGGTTTTTTATCTTTTTTTTTATATATATATAATCTTTATTTGTATTTTTGACATATACAATACAACAGAATCAACAATGCCTCATTGATGAGGGTTTGTGAGGTAGCAGGTTTAACCGCAGAGATAAACGCATCAACATATCTGAGTATAGAAACAGGAGAGACACAGGGGAATGTGTAGGGGGGTTAGGGATGAAAGCGAGAACATACAAGGTTACAATTCCAAGAGGGGGTTCTCCCCTGCTAACCTTAGTAGGAACATGACCCATGCTATAGGTCAACATCATATACTCAAGGCGTCTCTTGGCCCAGTGGCCGCCGGGGACCCGCCCAGCCCCACCCACAGAGGAAGGGGGTAACAAAGCCTCCATCATACCTCCATCTAGGGGTAAAGCCGCCCAGGCCCCCACTGCAGCCCCTCCAGGCGAGGGCCCCACCAAGGCACTAAGGTTATCGGTCAAGTTTTCACCTAGTGCAACCATCAATATACTATAGAAACATTAACTAAAAAAAAGCATAAAAAAAAATTGTACACAATATGGCAAACACGAGATTTGGTCAGATTTGTCTACCCTATAAACCGGAAGAATTAGAAGACGAAAAAAGAACCTTAATATCAGGAAGGATAGTGGAAAGTCGGATTCAGGCATGCACATCACCATTAATAGGCACTTTCAGCGACGGCTCAGCCAGCTCCAACAGTGCAACCTCTAGGCTAGATGGCACAGGGTCAGGCTCCGCAACATACCTCTGCCAGGGTGCCCAGATGCTGGTAAACCGTTCACTTGCGTCCTTGCACCTCACTATCCACTCTTCTGCCTCTCTAATTTCGCCCACCTTCTTGAACCACTCCGCTATATTAGGAACCTGTGGGCGTTTCCAATAGAGAGGTATAAGCCGTTTAGCAGCATTCAGAAGGTGTGGTAGTGTGCTTTTCTTTTAATGGCTCAGAGGGAGGGCAGGGATGTGCAGGAGGAAGCGAACTGGGGAAAGCGGGATATCAACCTCGAGGGCTTCCCTTATGTGGGTGCAAACTTCTAACCAGAATGGGCTGATCACTGGGTATTTCCACCAAATGTGGAGGAACGTGCCTTTCTGGTCGCGCCAGCAACGGTCCGTGACCGAGGCATAGATACGCGACGGGGCCACAGGTACCCGGTACCAGCGTGTCAAGAGTTTGTAGTTAGTTTCCTGTGTCTTGGAGTCTATAGAGCTGGTATGTGCGAGTCTAAACATGTGTGACATTTGATCAGCTGTAAACTTCAGCTCCAAGTCATGCTCCCATTCTCGGATAAAAGCCGGTTTGGTGACAGGGGAAGTTGAGCCCAAAAGCTGGTAGAGTTCAGAGATCATATGAGGGATAGGCTCTTCCTTGATGAACAGCCGCTCATATGGAGTAAGAGTGTGTAGCCCCGATAGAACTAAAATGGGTCGCAATGAAATGGTGAAGCTGCTTGTATCGCCACCAGTCCATTGGGAAGCATCCATATCTATCCCTCAGGGTCTCTAGGGGGAGCAGCTTGCCCTGTTCCAGGAACTTGCCGCAGCTGTAGTTACCGTCAGTGACCCACGACCCAAAAAAGGCTACCTGTTCCCCAGGAGGGAACCACAGGAAGCCTCCCAGCAGGGTCAACGAGGAGCCAGAGGGAACCAGGGCATACGAGGCGTTAATGCGGTCCCAGACTCGGAGGGCATGGGTGGTCAATGGGGAAACTGACCTTGAGAGCCCTCTGTGTTCTCGCGACAGCCAGGGGGCATACGACAGGTTGCGACCTGCTAGGCTTTTCTCTAGGAAAACCCATTTGGAGCTGGTATGATAGCGCCAATTTAAGATACGTTGGAGTGCTATGGCTCTAAAGTAGCGGCGCATATCCAGGAGGCCTAGAATCCCCACCCCTTTAGATCTCTGAAGTAGGGACATAGCAAACCTAGGTTTTTTTTTGTGCCATATGAACCTGATCATTAGACTCTAAAGCTGGGCGAAGAAGCTTTTGGGGAGAGGGATAGGTAACATCTGCAGCAGGAAGCGTACCCTAGGGAGGACATTCATTTTAAGTATATTAACTTCGCCTAGCCATTAGCCATGTGAAGGTGGACTTCATCCAGTTTTGCAGGTCTCTGCGCACTGTGCCAAAAAGTGTAGGACAGTTGGCAGAGTATAGCGTTTCAAACCGGTCAGTGAGTTGTACCCCTAGATATTTGATAGAGGATTTGGCCCAACTAAATGGGAAAGCTTGCGTAGGTTAGTAGCCAACAATAGGGTTTTTTATCTTAATGCATTCTATGCATTAAGATAAAAAGCCTTCTGTCCCCTTGTGTCCACTTCGAACTTGCTCAAGGAACTGAAGCTGTACGAGGAGGTGTCAATGTTTCGCATTAACTACCAGAAATCGGAGGCACTTGGGGTCGCCTTACCTCCTCCCTTAACAGATTTGCTCCGGGTTGATTTTCCTTTCAAATGGGCCATGCCCCATATCAAATATCTGGGTATCTTGTTACCCAGCAACTTTCCTCCCCTTTTTGTGGCCGTAAAAAAAGACCTGCAAGAGTGGCAGCATGGCCTGTTTTCCTGGTTTGGCCGCTGCAGCATTGTGAAGATGAATATCTTACCTAGGACTGTTATACCACTTTCAGGCACTACCCATACAGGTGCCGGCGTCCTTCCTGAGAGCGGTAAACAGAACGCTAATTCGCTTTGTGTGGGCTCAGCAGCCCCCGCGGTTGGCGCAGAAAATTCTCCGGCTGCCAAAGTTGAGGGGTGGGGTAGCCCTACCGAACGTTACTCTCTATCACACGGCATGTCATTTAACGTGTATTTTGGATTGGTGCCGTCATGGCCCTCTGAAACAGTGGGTGCAGATTGAACGATCCTTGACTGGGGCCCACTTGGACTCGTTGCCCTGGTGCCAGCCTCCCTTGCCGAAGGAGATTTCTGACCACCCCACGGTAGGGGTGACAATAAGGACAGCTTGGAAGGCTTTCCGCGATCACTCGATCGCGCCGCTCCCATCCCCGCTCATCCCAATAGTAGGCAACCCGGCTTTCAGTCCGGGTCTCAACGACCCTAGCTTCCTGGCGTTGAAACTGGTTGAAAGGTCTCAAGTGCGACACTTCCTCACAAACGACCAATGGCGTACCCGACGACAAATCCTAGAGGACCCTGCCCTGACTGGGCTCTCATTTTGGCAAAAAGTCCAGCTGTCCCACTACATCCACACTATGCCTTCTCCGAATGCCTATGGGCGGCAGCTGACATCTTTTGAATTGCTATGCCTGGACCTGTCCCCGTTGAGACATGCAATGCAATATCCCTGATATACCAAATCCTACTTTCTCCACCTCCGGACTTTAGGCCGCCTTATGTTACAAAGTGGGAGCGGGAGCTGGGCCTACAACTTACGGGGAAACAAGTGGACCGAATCATTCTCTTCGCTCAAAAAACTTCTATCAGTGCAAGGCACCAGGAGATGGAATATAAACTTCTGTCCGATTGGTACTACACTCTGGAAAAGATACACAAGATGTTCCCTCAGAGCACGGATATGTGCTGGAGGTGCGGGAAGGAGGTTGGTACACTCCTCCACGTCTTTTGGTCATGCTGCATCTTACAATAATTTTGGTCTGAGGTACACCGCATCGTCCAAAAGTTTACGGACAGGGAGTTGCCGTTGTCTCCTGAGCTCTTCCTTCTGCACCACCACAAAATCCCAACTAAGGGCTATAGAAAGTCCATATTGCCGCTTCTGATCAATGCGGCAAAGGGATGCATCCCTCAGAATTGGAAGCAGACTCAGCCCCCGTCGGTGGCAGGTTGGTTGAACAAAGTGAAGGATATCCATGACATGGGGGACTTGATAGCAACGGAAAGGGGCCTAAGTGAGAAATTTTCCAAAACATGGTACTTTTGGCACAAATTTTACAAATTTTACTTCTCTGAGGAATACGGGCTTCTAGTGGCTCGGTCCACCTGAGAGGATCAAATTTGACTGCTCCCCACGTGGGGTGGATGTGACTGGAAGGTGGAAACACCCCTTCTCCCGACCCTCCCCCCTTTTTTTTATCTCTCCCCTCCCCCTCTTGTACTCTTGCACTCCTTGCTTACTTTTCTCTTACTTTCTCTGCTTTTTCTGTATTACCAACACTAGAGTGTTGGCCTGTTCAAGCCGGTTTCTAACGGGCTTGACGTTTCTATCTTTATCTAAATCGGCTTTTGGCGCAAAAATATGGCCATGCGGGGGACGGAGAGCTCCTGTAAGCCTGACACTTGTTGTGATCCCCCCTCTGACAACGGGCTCTATATCTTTACTGTAAGGTCTACTCATGAGGTGGTGGGGAATGTTTGCTCTTTTTTGATACGCATCAGTATGCTCTCTGTATATCCGCATGTCCTTTTCTCTTAAATAAAGAATTTATTTTAAAAAAAGCCTTCTGTGTGCAGCAGCCCCCTTAATACTTATCCGATTCCCATCTCTGTCCACGAGTGCCTCAGCCATCTGGGACTCTCTCCCCCGATTGGCCTAGACACAGAAGCGGTGCCGTTGGCTCCCACCGCTGTCACTCAAACCCAGTTAGCCAATCAGGAGAGAGAGAGAGAGAGAGGTGGGGCGGGGCTGACTAACAGCTCCGTGTCTGAATGGATACACGGAGCTGCAGCTTGGCTCGGGTGCCCCATAGCAAGCGGCTTGCTGTGGGGGCACTTAACAGGAGGGAGGGGCCAGGAGACCCAACCAGGGACCCAAGCAAAGGAGGATCTGGGCTGCCCTGTGCAAAACCACTGCACAGGGCAGGTGAGTATTATTTTTTTTCTACTAAAATAGCAAACATGAGACTTTACAATCACTTTAAACAAAAGAATGGATTAAATGAATCAATACAGAATCATTAGTTTACCATCATATACACTAACAGAGCAGTTAAAGCGGAGCTCCGGTCAAATTTTTTTAATTTTTTTTGCACGATCGTAATTGTCAGATATTATAGTGCCCAAAACATAGCACTATCTCCCCAGCCCCGAAAGTAATCTTTGTGCACACTTGCCTTAGTTTCTTTCTCTCCAGATCTGGCCGTATCCATGTTGTGTGTGGGCATTTGAAGCCCAGTTTGTTTCCCTTCCTGGTTATCATGCTGAGGTGCATGCTGGGTAACCAGCATGCACCTCGCGATCTCGCGCATGCGCAGTAGAACGGCGCTCGTAGCGCCGTTAGTTTGTTTCGTTGTCATGACAACGGGCGGCGACGGAGGAACGTGCCGCCCCGTTGTTATGACAACGCAGATAACAGATCGCGCGCATGCGCAGTAGAACGGGCTTTCGGCAGAGAAAAGCGCACAGTCTCCTGGGAAATGATGACACACATTTCCCAGGAGTCTGTGCGGCTTAGGTAGGATAGGAGAACCACCGCAGTCCAGGAAGAAGGCAGATTAGCAATTCTGCATAGCAACAGGGGGTTAAAGCCAAGTAAAAAAAATTTTTTGCACACAACATTTTTTAACTCATTAAAAGAAGCTAGTGCAATAAAGTTTAATTTTAGGGTGGAGCTCCACTTTAAATTAGATTACCCCATCAATTAACCCACAATTAAGTGAATAAACTAAAACACTATGTCTAAAATTAGTCGGAACACAATTAAATCTCTAAATTAAGACACCCTAATAATCAAATTAAATCTATTATCAAGTAGACAAATTTAAACAAACTACTTAACCACTTCCTGACCGCTGTGTGGGAAGGGTGATATCAGCGATGATCAAGATATAATTTTGTTGGGCCAGCAATTCCCTTCAAAATAAAAAGTAATTTTAGCAGGTAACGAGCCACTGGATTACATTTACAGGTGGTGGAAGGGGGTCCCATCCCCCTCCCGCAGGTTTTACTGGGCTCTCCCGTGTGATTGGGGAGCCCTGTAAGGATACTACTGCGGACATCCAGCTCTGGGCACACAGTTTCACGGATAGGATTCCTCTCACTGTGTGAGACGTCAAAAACAGGAAGCGACGAGGATTTTGTCACTTCCTGTTTCTGCTCTTTGTTTAACTGGCAGTTAATGGCCAGTACTGCAGCAAATCAGACTGATCTGTCTCTGCATTGGGGACCAGAGGAGAAATCTGAGGTCTAATAAACCCCAGATCTCTCCATAAAGAGGACTTGTTACGGCACATGCTATTACAAGGGATGTTGTTCATCCCTTGTAATAGCCATAAAGTTGATAAAAAAATTAAGTTAAAAAAGGTACAGTGTAAAATACAAACTAAAAAAATAATACTTTATTGAATAAAAAAAAAAAAAATGAAAAGCGCCCGTTCCACCGAGCACATACTTCCCACAAACATATGTAAATGGTGATCACACCACAGGTATCCCCATGAACGTCAGAGGAAGAGCAATAATTTTAGCGCCAGAACTCCTGTGTAACTCTAAACTGGTAACTTGTAAAGGCGTACAATTACATTAAAGGGTGGATGCAATTTTAAAGCATGACATGTTTGGTATCTATTTACTCGGAGTAACATAATTTTTATATTCTACCAAAGAATTTGGTATTATATTGTGTTTTTTTGCATTAAAATTCATTACAGTGCATATTTTCCTAATAATTTCCATTTGAAATATCGCTGCACAAATATCGCGTGACATAAAAATATGCAACACTCACCATTCTATTCCTAGGGCCTCTGATTAAATATATGTTTTGGGGTTCTAAGTAGTTTTCTAGCAAAAATTACATGTAGGAGAAAAATATCAGAATTGGCCCAGACTGGAAGTGGTTAATTACCCTCCTAGCTACCTATTATAAAATCTCTCTAAAAACATGTACTTATTAACCAATGTAATTTAACCTATGACACTTTCTTTTATTTATTTTTTCTTCACAAACACATCCACCCTCCACCCCCTACCCCCTACCAACTTTGGGATGGAATGGCTGTCCGTCTCATGGATCGCTTTCTCTCACCACAGCAGAAGGACAAAATGATAATTGCAACGTGAAGAGCCAGATGATTTATTTACAGACATTAGTTCCCAATCAGGTCCATTCTCTTTGTGACTGACAACAGGCAAAGGAATGGATACTTCGCCAATAGACAGCCTGCTTTTTTATATAGAATCCAACCACTGCTTGGTGTCAATCACAAGGAGAGAGCAGACCTGATGAAGTGTTAGCGTCTCAGCTTCCCGATCAGGCTTTATCCACTGCAGTGCCACTTGTTGCTAAGAGGCAGAGGCATCCTTAACAACCAGTGACAGGAAAGGGGTAGCAAGTATGCCGCTCCGCAACCATGCATACCGGGACAGGAACTCTCCCTGTCCCTGTATCCAAATTACAGTTGATGTTGACTACCTCCTGTACCGTTCTCTACGAACTGGAGGTATTTTTATTTTTTTTCAAATTCTCTGCATTCATTTTGTAAAAGTTGCATTATTAATAACTACCTGAAAGACTTAACTTGAAGTGCAAGCAAGCAACGAAATAATTGATGAGATTATCACTTTACTCCCAATTTCAGTATGCATGTTCAAAAGGGAGCCTAACACCACTTTATAATGGCACCTCTTTCTGAAGAACTAGCCTTACTGTACTGGACATATCAAACCGCTGAGCTCAACACAGATTCAGGTATTAATGGTAGTCATATATAAGGCGTGATTCACACTAGTGCGATTTCAGATGAATGAATCTGCCACATGAATGGAAATTGCATTGATTTCAGTGGTGCCTGCAACACATCTGCAATGTGACTTTGGGGAATGTACCTGTGTTACGTCGGTGCGATGCAAAAAATAATTAAATGGAGATGTACAAAAAAACACATGTACAAGCGTTTTTTGGTGCATTTTTGTCTGCGATTTGAGCTGGTTGCAAAGGAACCAACACTTTACGACTTTCTAGCCGCAAGTGAAACATCCCTGCTCTAACAACTTATTTGTATCTGGCAGATCTCAGCCCCGCTCCCATATGAATGAATATGGGGTACATACTGTAGTACCCCTATTCATTCACCAAAAAAAAGGTAAAATTAAAAAAAAAACACTGTTTTTGACAAGTTCTTTATTTTAAAAAAAATGCGGAAGCGGGCATGGTCGACAGCGGTTTACAGAAGTGCCTGTGAGCTGCCACATTCAGCTCAACAGGCAGACCATTGTCGGTACAGAACAGGAGATTGCCATTTGTCTAGCTTAGACTACTTATTCTAATCTGGACAATAAGCAATTCAGAAAATAATATTAAATATAACATTAAAGTTAAAGATATTTGACATACTAATTATTGGCGCATTTTGTTCTTTGGGTGGAATTCCACTTTAAGGAGCGGGGGAAAGTGTAGCTGTCATTCAGCGGCAAGCAGCTGGTGTGGTTAGGTGTCGGCTGGCTTTTTTCTCCTGTGTGACGGACATTGATTTACATCGCTGGACAATGTGATTGATGTTGGATCTACATTAGGGACTTTTTTTTATTTTTTAAAACAGAGGACTTGTCAAAAACTGTTTTTATTTAGACTGGACTTTTTTGGGCATTTTTTGGAGGGCATGTGGCCTGGTATGGTTGGGGGGGTGGGTTGGGTTGGTTGTGGTGATCTGGTGGCACGCTCATCCTCCACCCCCGTTCCTAGCCTACTGCGCTACATGCTTAGATAAGGGTCTGGTATAGTTTTTGAGGGGGACCTCACATCATATTTTTAGATTTTAGTTTTGCCGTGGGGGTTCGTCTTAAAATCCATACCAGACCAAAAGGGCCAGGTATATATTGTGAGGGGACCTCTACAACCCCCTCCCCCTTTTTTGTTCTGACAGGCTCATTGGTTTATCTTCTGCTGTCAGCAGTGAAGCCCTTGGCTGAAAGCACAGATGAGCCAATGGTTGTTAGAATGCCGGTGGGTGAAGGCTCCTTAACTATCAATGACTCATCCCTGCTGGCTGACAGTATCAAAAAGGCATGAAAAATGCAACCAAGTTGCACTACGCAATCGTGCTGAAATTCAGATTAAATCGCAGCCACACTAGTGTGAACCGAGCATGGTCATGCTATGAATAGGCATGGTATAATAAAGTACAAAAAATATATAAGAAAATTAATTACCTTGTGGAGGTGAGTAGTCATCAGAGTCTGTGTCACTTTCACTGCTGTCTTCCACTAGGAAGCTTGGGTAATTCCATGACATGCTCACTATACCATCAGATTCATGTAAGAGAACATGAGCAAGCATTCTGCCATGGCAGTCCATTACTATAACTTGGCCATCTGCAGTGCCGAACAACACCTATAAAATTAGAAAACTGTTATTTGAAGGCAGTAAACTGTACCTTACATTATGCAGTAAACTGGCATCATGTATCAACTCAGTCTGAAGAAGAAAGTTATTTTTCATGGTTTTACTAAATAGAGATGCACTGAAATTTCAGCCAAAAATTGTGTTATCAGCGTTTTGTCGATAAGAGAAAAAGGTGTGTATAATGGCACCGAAAATTTGTTTTTAGGGCGATTTAACCACCATTTTACTGTGCTTATGATGTGTTTTTTCAAAATGCAGTAAGATTTTTAACACCACAATGGAAACAACGGACCAGTGTGAAGACAGTTGTGCTCATAAGTTTACATACCTTTGCAGAATTTATGATTTCTGGCCTATTTTTTTAGAGAATATGAATGATAACACAAAAACATTTCTTTCACTCATGGTTAGTGTTTGGCTGAAGCCATTTATTATCAATCAACTGTGTTTACTGTTTTTAAATCATAATGGCAACAGAAACTACTCAAATGACCCTGATCAAAAGTCTACATACCCTGGTGATTTTGGCCTAATAACATGCACACAAGTTGACACAAAGTGGTTTGAATTGTTATTAAAGGTACCATAACCATCCTCACCTGTGATCTGTTTGCTTGTAATTAGTGTGTGTATAAAAGGTCAATGCGTTTCTGGACTCCTGACAGACCCTTGCATCTTTCATCCAGCGCTGCACTGACGTTTCTGGATTCTGAGTCGTGGGGAAAGCAAAAGAATTGTCAAAGGATCTGCGGGAAAAGGTAGTTCAACTGTATAAAACAGGAAAGAGATATAAAAATATATCTAAGGAATTGAGAATGCCGATCAGCAGTGTTCAAACTCTAATCAAGAAGTGGAAAATGAGGGGTTCTGTTGAAACCAGACCACGGTCGGGTAGACCAACTAGAATTTCAGCCACAACTGCCAGGAAGATTGTTTGGGATGCAAAGAAAAACCCACAAATAACTTCAGGTGAAATGCAGGACTCTCTCAAAACATATGGTGTGGCTGTTTCAAGATGCACAATAAGGAGGCACTTGAAGAAAGATGGGCTGCATGGTCAAATCGCCAGAAGAAAGCCATTACTATGCAAATGCCACTATCAATACGCCAAACAGCATAGAGACAAGCCTCAAACCTGCGGCACAAGGTGGATTAATGAGACCAAAATTTTGCTTTTTGGCCACAACCATAAACGCTACATTTGGAGAGGAGTCAACAAGGCCTTTGATGAAAGGTACACCATTCCTACTGTGAAACACGGAGGTGGATTGCTGATGTTTTGGGGATTTGCGAGCTACAAAGGCAAAGAAAATTTGGTCAAAATTGATAGCAAGATGAATGCAGTATGTTATCAAAAAATACTAACATTTGCATTCATCAGCCAGGAAACTGCACATGAGATGTACTTAGACAATCCAACATGACAATGATCCAAAACACAAGGACAAGTCGACCTGACAAGGCTACAGCAGAATAAAGTGAGTGGCCATCTCAGTCTACTGACATCCATATCATTAAGCCACTCTGGGGAGATCTCAAATGTGCAGTTCATGCAAGACAGCCCAAGAATTTACAGGAACTGGAGGCTTTTTGCCAAGAGGAATGGGCAGCTTTACCATCTGAGAAGATAAAGAGCCTCATCCAAAAATACCACAAAAAAGACTTCAAGCTGTCATTGATGTTAAAGGGGGCAATACACGATTTTAAGAACTGAGGTATGTAAACTTTTGATCAGGGTCATTTGGGTAATTTCTGTTGCCATTATGATTTAAAAAGAGTAAACACAGTTGATTGATAATAAATGGCTTCAGCCAAACACTAGCCATGAGTGAAAGAAAAGTTTTTGTGTTATCATTCATATTCTCTGAAAAATGGTCAAGAAATCATAAATTCTGTATGTAAACTTATTAGCACAACTGTACATGGAATTTAAAGGGATACATTTTTCTTGAGCCACCAATCAATTCATATTAATTTAAATTCATGATATTAAAACGTTGAATATAATACAATTATATACAAAAATATAAAGATTTTAAAAACTGTCATGTTCGGTTTTTGGCCAAGTGCATCCTGCATTTTCAGTTGCAGTTTCGGTACCAAAATTTCCATTCGGTGCACCTCTACTACTAAGTACTCGCCAATTTAGACTAACAAGAAGAACAGATGTCCCAACTAAAAGATTTGACTACAATTCTTGTTCCAGTAACAACAGTAAAATGTTTAGATCGCTCATCAGTCTCTGCACTGGCAACAATGGAGCCCAGGACAGTGATTCTCTGCTCGCAGACAGCAATACATATCTGGAAAAGAATCTAACCCTTCCCTACTCTATTCAAAACAAAAAATGTTTTGGCTGTAGATGCATTTTACACAATTTCATGATTATCAGTCCTAGAGTTAAAATGATGGTTCTGCTATTAAAGTATATCTAAACCCAAGAACAAAATGTATTATATTACAGCTTACCAGTCCTTAAATGTGATGGCTGCAATATCTTTAATTTTTCAGTTTTTTTTTTAAGCAGTGATCCTGGCATTAAACACATTTCCTGTCCTATGGTGACAACATTCTGTCATGACCTTGCAGTAATACTTTCATGACCTGTCTGTCTCTTACCTGGTCTGTGTATTAGCCTTAGGGCTTTCTCTCTCACACCTGCATGGTTAAGTAATCTTCCCTCAGTGTGGCTCCACCCTAGCCTCAACAGGAACGACTATTTAACATGGTGTTCTCCAAGCCTGCCTTGCCGCGCAATATTGTGTGTGTGGTTTCCTGTTTCCTGCTTGCTGTGTGCTCTACGTTTGTCTCCGTTACCGATCTTGGTGTGTTCCCAACCATCCCCGCCTGCTTGTGACCCTGACCTTTGGCACGTTTCTCGACCATCCCTGCCTGCTTGTGACCCTTGACCTTTGGCTTGTTCACCGTTTACCATTGTCTGCGTGTCGCCCGACCTGTAGCTTCCTCCTATAGCAGTGATGGCGAACCTTGGCACCCCAGATGTTTTGGAACTACATTTCCCATGATGCTCAACTACACTGCAGAGTTCATGAGCATCATGGGAAATGTAGTTCCTAAACATCTGGAGTGCCAAGGTTTGCCATCACTGTCCTATAGCCTACCATGAGCTGGGAGACCCTGGGGGCCGCGACCTGGAGTCAGCTGCAGCGTAGTGCAGCCTCACCACTAGAGGCTCTGGTGAACACCTGTTGGCTCTTAGACTCCGTGCCCTGGGGAATCTTATGTTCTAGCTCCCTGTGGGATCCGTTTTGGTGCCCCAGTGGACCTGCCTTCCTTTACCACCCAGGGTTCCATCCGCAGCAGTCAGCCATAGGGTCCACTATCATAGTGGTGCACTCCTGATCCCAACGGTGTGCATCTGTCACCTGGCCTCAGGTGACCTGACACATTCACTCCCTGTACTGTATCTACAGAGGAGCAACACTGATTCTAGAACACTTAGAAGTCTAATTATAAAAAAAATGCATTGCTATTTATGCAGCAAAACTCAATCTACATTCAATTTGTGCAAATGAACCATCATTCGCTCATTAGTTTAATGGTGCATTGACAATTGTTAATGCACCCGATGCCGATTACATGCCAGAATGCCTGCGGGGCAATAGGCTGCATGAGGCAGTCCCATTGAAAGCAATGGGAGGCTAGGCGGTCAGCTCCTGCAGCCAATCGTGGCCACTTGCATGTAATCGCTTATCCTACATGCAAGTGATCATCTCTGGATGCATTTGTCAAAATATAACTAAAATGTATCTTCCATCTCTCTCTTCCTTTGTTTCATCCTTTAAATGCAAGCTTGTATCTGCTGTTCCCAAACTTGCTGTTCTAGGGTAACTATTTTTATTCTCTATTTCCCCCTTGAGTATGTAAATGTAGCCACCCTTTCCTGTTCACCCCTAAGATAGACTAGACTGCACATCTACCTGCAGACTATGGGAATTGTAGAATGCATAGAGCGGAGCATGTGACCAGAAATAATTATAGTATGCATAGTGTATGCAGGGATATGCAATTAGCAGACCTCCAGCTGTTGCAAAACTACAAGTCCCATCATGCCTCTGCCTTTGGGTGTCATGCTTGTGGCTGTCAGAATCAATCTATGCCTCATGGGACTTGTAGTTCTGCAACAGCTGGAGATCTGCTAATTGCCAATGATAAGAGACAAAAAACAAACAAAAAACAAAACAAAACCAATGCTGCAGTTATACTTGATATTTTAGAACGACTGTTGTATTTTAGTGACGCTAAACGCAAATTTGTATTTTACAAATTTGCGTTTAGCGTCACTAACTCATGCATGTATCACTTTAGTCAGAATTTCATAAAATATTCTTTGGTAATGTGTTGGTAAATAAAAAATATATGATGAAATAAATTAAATGAAAGTCTAGGAGTGTAGGATGCTCTTCTCAACAGTGTCCTAGATGGCAATCAAAACCGGACAGAAGTTTCAACCCTTTTTTGCTCCATTCAAAACAAAATAAGTGTTGGCTGGAGATGGACTTTAAAAGAACATTGACTTCCTATAACAATAAACCCACTATAGCAGTGGTTCTCAACCTTCTAGTGCCGTGACCCCTTGATAAAATTTCCCAAGTTGCGGGGACCCCTAACGGTAAAATTTTCGTAGCGTGGGTTGTCAGCACCCAAGGCAAGCAATTTTTGCCCCTAACCCACGGACATTTAGGGCTCCCCGAGTCCATTCCACTCGTACAGTATTAAATCCCCTTATGGTACATTTTAGAATATACCACGCTTTCTCTTTGTTCTCCTTTCTTTCCCTTTCATCTCGCTCTATCCTAATTTCTTGTTTTCTTTTTCCCTCCATCCCTCTCTCTAGCTGTTTTTCTTGTTCTTGCACTTATTCTTTCTCTCCTTTTTTCTTTCTTCCTCCCCCTCTTTTCCGCTCCCTTCCATGTATTCTCTATTTTTATTCCTTCTCTTCCTCCTTGGTGGGGGGAATGGGATGAGTGGCAGTGAAGGCGGGGAGTTGGGATGAGTGGCAGTGCTGGCGGGGAGTTGGGATGAGTGGCAGTGCTGGTCAGCCAACTTAGGTGCTCTTGATCAAGGTCATCTGCTGATCTGAGAACTGTAGTGGGGCCTTCTAATGGCAACTATAATCACAGGTAGTGTTACTCACTCTGTCTCCGACTTTGTGGTGTCTCGCAGCAGTGACACCTATGCCGAAATCAGGAGATATGGTCTCCTCCAGCCCCTCCCACTTCACATTCCTCACCAGTCAGGTAAGCTCTAGTCTCTACACCCCAGCCATGCGGTGAACTGAGTGGGTGGCCGCTAAAAGGCCCCTGGCAAATAGTCATTTGACCCCCAGGTTGAGAACCACTGCACTATAGGCTCAATTCACAAACACAAGGATAAGGATCTTCATTTTCAAAGCTTACTGGACTGTGTCAGAAACGCCACCCATGGCTTGAGTTTGGGCTGATTCAGAAGAACTGGTCTAAATTCAAGCCGTGTTTTGCCAACTTACAGCTGAACTCTGGGTACGAAAGCAATAAATATATTCCTTAATAGCCACAATTCACTTTGTATGTCCCAAATGCCTCAGCAAACCCAGTTAATTACCTTGTAAAAATAGCAGGGACATCATCATTGTGCTTCACACATGCAGAGAGCAGAGCTTTAGAAAAGAACCAACAGGTCCACCCACTACAGACAAAAATCTACAGGAAGGGGCAGATACAAGACCAGTCACCCTGCACAAGGAGAGAGAGCAGCAGTAACCGGTCTTTATTACTGGAAGCTTCAGCACAGGGGCAAAGTTCACACTTGATTACTGCAGAGATCTGAAGGAAATACACAAAGTAAACCAAGATTTAAGGACGAATACAGATGCCTCTTGTATCTAGACAATACTTGCTTATCCTGGAGTTCAGCTTTAAGTGCTAGTTCACACCAGACGCAGTTCCGTGTGCTTTTTTTCTGCACAAAATGCATGCACAGTGTTTTCCATGTATTCCAATGGCTCTAGCTCACACCATGCAGTCAGTTCCCGGTACAGAAACTGACCGAAAACTGACTGCATGGTGTTAACTAGAGCCATTGGAATACATGGAAAACACTGTGCATGCATTTTTAGTGCAGAAAAAAACGCACCGAACTGAACGGAACTGCATCTAGTGTGAACTAACACCAAGAGTCCTTATGTAGGGGAGTTGGCTTTCTAAATTGATACTAGTGTACACACAAAATATTATAATAAATATATAAAATATATTAATAATAATTATAATAATAATATATATAAAATATATTAACCACATCCCGCACAATCTATACCAAAATGAAGGCCGAGCTGTGGTTTAATTGTTGTGACTGGACGTCATATAACATCCTTCACAACATGGCGCGCAGCGTGGTGAGTCATTCGGACACACTGCATCTCAGATCACGGTAAAGAGCCTACGATGTAGGCTCTCGTGACCAGCTGTGTACAATCAGCTGATGACAGCGTAACTAGGAAGTGTCGGTTATCGGCATTCCTCTACTCACGCTGACAGCGTGTGAGCAGAGGAGAGCTGATAAGTGACTTTCCTGATGGGGGGGGGGTCTGCACTGATAATTAGTGCAAAAATAATCAGTGCAGCCCCATCAGTGATGCCTGCCAATGCCCACCAGTGCCAATCAGTGATGCCTGTTAGTGCCCATAAAGGTTGCTCATCAGTGCCGCCTATCAGTGCAGTGCAGCCACATCAGCGCACATCAGTGAAGGAGAAAAATTAGTAACTTACAAAATTTTATAACGGAAACAAAGAAAAACATTTTTTTTTTAAAAAAAACCTTTGTTTTTTTTTGGTTTAGCAAAAAAAAAAAAAACTCAGTGGTGATTAAATACCACCAAAATAAAGCTCTATCTGTCTCAAAAAATGATAAAAATTTTGTTGGATACAGCATTGCATGATCGCACAATTGTCATTCAAAGTGCGACAACACTGAAAGCTGAAAGATTACCTGGGCAGAAAGGGGGTAAAAGTGTCCGGTATTGAAGTGGTAAATATATTACTTAAGACAGGTTAACTTATCATGCCTTAGTTTGAAATCCAAAATCCAAAGTATCCAAATAGAACAGGAGATGAATAGTTAATCATGCCACTTGAATTATACAATGCAGCAATTCATCAATGATACCAATTTGTCTGTGGTCAATTATATGAATACAAAATGATTTCCTGCTGCCGTCATCAAGTCCCTGTTGACTTTGGACAGGTATTATCATCAATCACAAACAATTAATTTAGCACACATCTTGTTTTTTGCCTCTACTGTGGGTACATATGTAGAAAAGCTTCCTGACAATAATTATCCAGCAAGTCAGGTTGATGACAACAAGAAATAAGGCAAGTGAATTACAATAGTTATACGGTAATTATGTGTCATTTCCTTGTGATCCATTTGTGTATAGAGAATATTTTAACACTTTCAAGGTGCAATAAAAACAAGATTGGGGGGGGAAAAAAAGGGAGTACTCTGTCACTCTGTATCTTGGAGACTAAAACTGGGTACACACAGAGAAAATCGGAAGACAAATGCCATACCAGGCACAATCGTTCAATTTTCGTATAGCGTGTACACAATTTCCAAAGGGACAAACTCCAACATTTTTCTTGTATGTGAACAGAACTAACAATTTGTGTTTAATGTGTACTGTTTTTGTACAGTTATCGTACAAGAACAATCAGATACATGATCAGAAGCAAGAAAAAAATAAATAAAAAATAATGTTTTTGTCGTTTTTGTCTGTGAAACATCGAGGAAGACCGGTTGTCCGTCCAATTTTCTTATAGTGTGTACTGACCTTTCTTTCTTCCTTCTTCTTTACCTCCTTTTTACCTCCTTTTGCTACAGTCTTAGTGGCTTGTAACTGGGGTTTACATAGTATGTTTTTATTTTTTTTACCTTATCCTCGTCTGATGGAATAATAGCACTACACTCTATCTGAATGTTTTTGGGGGCTTATTGCTCCTCTCATTCACCTCTGAAATAAGAGCAGGATGTTTTTATACTTTTGTGGTCTATGGTAAAAAAATGTACTAATTCCATTGGAAATGTATGGATAAAACATTCTTCTTTGTACTTTTGACTTATCGTGGTAGTGTATGTTTACATTCTTTTGTCAATAAAAACCTTAAAGTGTTACTAAGAGCCCATTCACAGAGGGGCAACACGACTTCCAGCGCGATTTTATGAGGCAACTCAGACACGACTTGAGAATGAATCACAGTGCGACCTGGAGCTATTTACAAGGCAACTCCAAGTTGCCTGCAGGACAGGAGACATTCCAGTGGCCAATCAAACAAGAATCAGCTCTGTGGGAGGGAGGGGGGAGGGAGAGGTTTGCCTGATAAATGTATGTTTTCTTCCTGAAGAGTCGCTCCTATTAAGACAGTGAGAGGTGACTCCCATTGAAATGAATGAATACAGGTCGCCTAGGAGTCGGATTGAAGTAGTACAGGGACCTTTTTTGAAGTCGGAGCGACTGCAGTAGTGTGCATAAGGACGGTTCCATTAACTTACATTGATTTCTTCAGCCAGCGCGACCTGAGGCGACTAGGGGCGACCTGGGGCGATTTGGAGTCGGATCCAAAGACGCCCCTGTGTGAATGGGCTTTGATTTTGATTTCTTTTTTAAAACAAACATATCATACTTACCTCCGCTGTGCAGTTCGTTTTGCATAGAGTGGCCCCGATCCTCCTCTTCTGGGGTCCCACGGCGGCTCCTCCCCACAAGAGCTAACCCCCTCTGGGAAGCTCTCTCCCGAGGGGGTTACCTTGCGGGTGCGCTCCCGTGCCATACAATCGGCGTCCATAGCCACTGATTGTATGACTTGGCCCCACCCCCTGAGTCATTGGATTTGTTTGACAGCAGCGGGAGCCAATGGCTGCGCTGCTATCAATCCATCCAATGAAGAGTCGATCAGGCATGGGGAGAACGATGCAGGATCGCGCCCTCAGAAATTTGGGGCTCAGGTAAGTAAAACGGGGGCTGGGGGCGGTGACTGCAAGGTGTTTTTACAACCCCTTTAAGCAGGAAAATAAAGGATTAAAAAATAAAAATAAAAAAAAGTTGCAGATGTCTTAACAAGGCCCATTAGACATTATCGTAATTGCTATGTTCACGAAAACCATAGGGAGTGTTTTTCTTTCTTTTGTGCAATGACAGACCAATGAAATTTTAAAGTGTTACTAAACCCAGGCCCCTGCATTCACAATATCTTGTCTCCCACAGTACAGTCTGGTTAAAGTGTGTAGGAGTCGTTTTTTATTCTACTCTAACTCTATGAGAAAGC
This sequence comes from Rana muscosa, assembly GCA_029206835.1. NCBI lineage: Eukaryota > Metazoa > Chordata > Amphibia > Anura > Ranidae > Rana > Rana muscosa. The sequence goes on from CM055121.1 coordinate 99,272,465, forward strand.
AGGACCCCTGACCCTTTGTCTGGACAGTGCCGATTGGCCCTGTACCGATGCACTTTCCCCAAGAAAAAAAAAAACTCCATAGCAATACACACCAAACAGAGAATGTGAGTAACTCCAAAGGCTCTGACTTCTCATCAGACGGATTGGGGACAGTGGAAGGGGAGGATCAGAGAAGACAGGATCAAACCGCCTTTTACACAACGCAGAGGATTAACCCCTTAGGTTCCACAGCGAGTATAACAAGCATGCTTTACTGTATATACAGACTGATTTTACTGTTGTAGGTTTAGAAACACTTTAATACCAGCAATACAAAGCTCACAAAAATTCTATGCATGTTGTTAGTAAATTATCTCATCTTACTTTTTAATTAGAATCCTGAAGACTGTATGGATTTGCAATGAAGGGTACAAGTTCTACAAAAAGTCTTATATAAAATAAAAGACTATGTTACAGTTGCCACTGCTCAAGAAGATGGCCTTGCCTTTTTATATGCAGGAAAATGTCCTGTCCTGCTGCAGGCTTACAAACCCCTTTACTCCTCTGACAATGGATGCTAGCTTCTAGCGGTCACTGGCCTCTCCATAAAGATCCACTTTCAAATGCAAAAAATGAAACTTATCTTTATTAAAAACCTGGTGAAAATGTATTAAAGTATTTCAAGCACAAACCAATCTACCTGCCTCCTGGTTCTAACGTGCTTCACTCCAACCAGAGTGAGAAGATGAGTTTGCCTTTTTATAGCTTTGTCACTTGTAACGTGCAAACTAAATGTCAAAACCTCATGTCTATGCATGTGGCTTCCTCTACAGTGACAGCCCTGGTTGCTAAGGGCAATTGATGGCACCATTAGATCTTTTATCATTTTAAAGGTCCTCCAGAATTTAACCAGCAGCCCCAGAATGCATCATATTTCAAATTGGCAATCCTGGTTACTAAGGCTGGTTGACTGTAACTTTAACAAGAAAGAAAAGCTGGTCATACAGGAGCCTAGTACTGCTTACACATATTGGGTTTAATACCACTTTAAGTATTAAAATGTTGAGCGCTAAGGATAGGCTTCAGGGCCATGAGTACTTCATGTGGAATTCACATTTGCATTGGGTGTTGAAACCCCGTGTCTACATGATAAGTGCTAAGGACAAATCAGGAACCTGGGGACTTTTGTATGACAGGCAGGCTATAGTGTGGATATGTGCATAGAGAAAGGCCCCAGACACTGCACACCTAGCAAAGCCATAGTAAACAGGTGAAAGCAGCCTCAGCCAGCTTCAACAAAAGAATTGCCAACAACGCGTTTCACCCCGCCCATGGGGCTTAATCGTGGGGGAATTTTATATTGCAACGTCAGCTGCAGGAATAATTAGGCAACAAATGATGTAGAGTGTGGTTCGTGAGAAACAAAAGACCATGATAGGTGAAGTGGTACAAAGTGCAAAAGTATCGCTCTACAGGCTCTTAAAATTATTTTTTTTAAATGCGTATTTTTTAATCTGCAAAAAAAAAAAATTTACATTGATTTTTTTTTTTACTTTAAATAAACATATCCCTTAAGCCTTGGTGCTCAATCACACAGTAACACCAGTGTGCACTACACTGACATTTTAACATGTTCTCACATAGTTTTGATGTAACCTATTTGAACTGGACTGCTGCTCCAACAAATCCTCAAACTAAAAGCATATGTATAACCCACAATTATTTACCCCCAAAACCTCCCTCGTCCCTCTAAAGCTTATCCTGGCATTATTTCTTCAATTTAATTTGTTCCTGTAGTGAAAAGCAGTTTTTATTATGCCCCATGACAGCACCGGGCTTGCAAAATGTTTGCAGGGGCAGCTGTTCCCATTAATGAAAGGTATGCCCCCGAAGCTATATCTCCCAAGAGCTCTTACCCTACACACAGTGGACAGATTGACTACAGGAGTAGAAGCAGGTTCACTTCACAAGGGAACTTTAACTTAGCTTCGTAAATGTGGAGAAAATTAACGTTGCCAACAATTCTCAATAAATGTGTAAGAAAAAAAATAATAATGGATTTTTGGCTGTACATGATTGGATGATTACGTTTTCAGTGCAGTAAGATCACCACATTTTTGTCTGGACCAGTACTGTTTTACCATGGTAAACCATTTAACCCCTTAAGCCCCAGACCAATACGGGCCATTATGACCAGGCCCCTTTTTTGCGATTCGGCACTGCGTCTTTAACTGACAATTGCGCGGTCGTGCGACACGGCTCCCAAACAAAATTGGCATCCTTTTTTTTCCACAAATAGAGCTTTCTTTTGGTGGTATTTGATCACCTCTGCGGTTTTTATTTATTGCGCTATAAAAAAAAAATAGAGCAAAATTTTTTAATTTTTTTTTTACATATTTTTTACTTTTATCTATAATAAATATCCCCCAAAAATATATTAAATTATTTTTTCTTTCCTCAGTTTAGGCCGATACGTATTCTTCTACATATTTTTGGTAAAAAAAAAAAAAAAAAAATCGCAAATCGGCGTTTATTGATTGGTTTGCGCAAAAATTATAGCGTTTACAAAATAGGGTATAGTTTGAAGGCATTTTTATTAATTATTTTTTATTTTACTAGTAATGGCGGCAATCAGCGATTGTTTTCGTGACTGCGACATTATGGCGGACACATCGGACACCTTTGACACATTTTTGGGACCATTGACATTTTCACAGCGATCAGTGCAATAAAAATGCACTGGTTACTGTGAAAATGACACTGGCAGTGAAGGGGTTAACCACTAGGGGCGCTGAAGGGGTTAAGTGTGCCTAGGGGAGTGTTTACTACTGTGTGGGGGCGTGGCTACGACTGACACGTCACCGATCTCCGCTCTGATTACACAGAGCGGAGATCGCTGACATTGTCAGTAGAGGAGCGGGGAGAGGTTGTGTTTACACACACAACCTCTCCCCGCTCCGAGCCACCGTGATACGATCTCGGGGATCCCCGCGGCGATCGAGTCCGTGGGACCCGCGGTCCCACTCACGGGGAAGGCAGGGGGGTCGCGAGCGCGCCTCCGGCGGCGCGCGTGCGACCCCAACGTCGGCAGTTAAAGGGCCACGTACAGGTACGTGATTGTGCCTGTACGAGCCATTCTGCCGACGTATATATACCGTGAGCGGTCGGCAAGTGGTTAAACTCCCATGGTTGACATTTACCTATAGGTAAGCCTATAATAAGGCTTACCTATAGGTACAGTAAATATCTCCTAAAACGTGTGCCGTTTCGGAGAGATTTACTTGTATTGGCCAGCAACATCACATGCGCTCTGAAGGAACGGCATGTCCAAGCGTTTCCTTCAGAGTACTGTGCCGTGAATAGCGGCTCCCGCGCACATGCGTGGGAGAGATGTCATTGCAGCGCGATCAGACGACCGCAGGACGCGAACCTGGAAAGAAGACCGAGTGAAAATGCGAGCCCTGTCAGCGATGACAGTGCGTCAGTGGAGGGCTTCGTTTTAACCACTTGCCGACCGCTCCATGTACAAAAGACGTCCACAGCGCGGTCGAGTTATCCTGAGTGGACGTCCCAGGGACGTCCTCACAGAATCTTGCTCCCGCGCGCCCCGGCGCATCATGGATCACGGTACATGGGCGCTAATCGCGGCCGTTTACCACGTGATCGCTCCGTCAAATGACGGAGCTATCACTTGTAAACAGACCGGGTGTCATGTGATGACGCCGGTTCCTCTCTCCCCTCTCTGTACCGATCGGTACAGTGTGAGAGGAGAGGGGAGGGAGCAGATCATGTCAGCTCCCTCCCCCATGTCAGATCATGTCAGCTGTGGGCTGGATCTGTGACAATTGCAGTCACAGATCCAGCCATCCATCCATCCCAGTGCTCAGCCATCCCTGCGCAATACTCTGCCAATACTCTGCAATACACCCTGCCAATACTCTGCAATACCCTGTGCAATACTCTGCAATACCCTGTGCAATACTCTGCAATACCCTGTGCAATACTCTGCAATACCCTGTGCAATACTCTGCAATACCCTGTGCAATACTCTGCAATACCCTGTGCAATACTCTGCAATACCCTGTGCAATACTCTGCAATACCCTGTGCAATACTCTGCAATACCCTGTGCAATACTGCGCAATACCCTGTGCAATACCCTGCCCATACTCTGCTCATACTGTGCAATACCCTGCCATACTGTGCAATACTCTGCCATATTCCGCAATACCCGGCAATACTCCGCAATACCCGGCAATACTCCGCAATACCCGGCAATACTCCGCAATACCCGGCAATACTCCGCAATACCCGGCAATACTCCGCAATACCCGGCAATACTCCGCAATACCCGGCAATACTCCGCAATACCCGGCAATACTCCGCAATACCCGGCAATACTCCGCAATACCCGGCAATACTCCGCAATACCCGGCAATACTCCGCAATACCCGGCAATACTCCGCAATACCCGGCAATACTCCGCAATACCCGGCAATACTCCGCAATACCCGGCAATACTCCGCAATACTCCGCAATACCCTGCAATACTCCGCAATACCCGGCAATACTCCGCAATACCCGGCAATACTCCTCAATACCCTGCAATACTCCTCAATACCCTGCAATACTCCTCAATACCCTGCAATACTCCTCAATACCCTGCAATACTCCTCAATACCCTGCAATACTCCTCAATACCCGGCAATACTCCTCAATACCCGGCAATACTCCGCAATAACCACTTCCCACCCGCCGGCCGTCATATGACGTCCTTAACTTTATGCAGGGATATCTGAATGATGGGAGCAGCTACAGGCATCATTCAGATATTCGCTTTTTCAGCCGGCGATTCCCTGCACCATAAGAACGATCATAGCGGCTGTTCCACCGCTTGATCGCTCTTACGGGAGGTGAGAGGGGATGCCCCCCCTCCCGCTGCCCTCCGGTGCTTCTACCGACTCACCGCTACGATCAAAGCCAAGATTGTTTTTTTTTTTTTGTTTTTTTTTCAGGCTTCCCAGCCTAGAGGTGAGATGTGGGGTCTTATTGACCCCATATCTCACTGTAAAGAGGACCTGTCATGCCATATTCCTATTACAAGGGATATTTACATTCCTTGTAATAGGAATAAAAGTGATCAAAAAAAAATTTGGGGCGGAAAAACATGTCAAACTAAAATAAATAAAGTAAAATGAACAATAAAATATATATATATATTTTAAAGCGCCCCTGCCCCCGCGAGCTCGCATGCAGAAGTGAACACATACGTAAGCCCCGCCCACATATGAAAACGGTGTTCAAACCACACATGTGAGGTATCGTTGCGAACGTTAGAGCGAGAGCAATAATTTTGGCCCTAGACGTCCTCTAACTCAAAACATGTAACCAGTAAAAATATTTAAAGCGTTGCCTATGGGGATTTTTAAGTAGCGAAGTTTGGCCCATTCCACGAGCGTGTGCAATTTTGAAGGGTGACATGTTAGGTATCTATTTACTCGCCGTAACTTCATCTTTCACATTATGCAAAAACATTGGGCTAACTTTACTGTTTTTTTTTCTTTTAAGCACAAAACAGTTTTTTTCCGTAAAAAACGCGTTAGAAAATTTCTGCGCAAATACCGTGCAAGATAAAAAGTTGCAATGACCACCATTATATTCTTTAAGGTCTTTGCTAAAAAAACATATATAATGTTTTGTGGTTCTATGTCATTTTCTAGCAAACAAATGATGATTTTTACATGTAGGAGAGAAATGTCAGAATTGGCCTGGGTGCTCCAGAACGCCTGAAGGGGCTCCCTGCATGTTGGGCCTCTGTATGTGGCCACGCTGTGTAAAAGTCTCACACATGTGGTATCGCCATACTCGGGAGGAATAGCAGAATGTGTTTTGGGGTGTAATTTGTGGTATGCATATGCTGTGTGTGAGAAATAACCTGCTAATATGACAATTTTGTGAAAAAAAAAAAAAAAAGAAAAAAAAAAATCTTGATTTTTGCAAAGAATTGTGGGAAAAAATGACAACTTCAAAAAACTCACAATGACTCTTTCTAAATACCTTGGAATGTCTTCTTTCCAAAAAGGGGTCATTTGGGGGGTATTTGTACTTTTCTGGCATGTTAGGGTCTCAAGAATTGAGATAGGCCGTCAGTACTTCAGGTGTGATCAATTTTCAGATATTGGCACCATAGCTTGTGGAATCTATAACTTTCATGAAGACCAAAAAATATGCACCAATTTGTACTTATTTTTACCAAAGATATGTAGCAGTATAAATTTTGGCCAAAATTTATGAAGAAAAAAATACTAATTTGCAAAATTTTATAACGGAATCAAAGAAAAATTCATTTTTTTACAAAATTTTCAGTCTTTTTTCTCTTATAGCGCAAAAAATAAAAAACCCAACAGTGATTAAATACCACCAAAAGAAAGCTCTATGTGTGTGAAAAAAAGGACAAAAATTTCATATGGGTACAGTGTTGTATGACTGAGTAATTATCATTCAAAATGTGAGAGCACCGAAAGCTGAAAATTGGTCTGGTTAGGAAGGGGGTTTAAGTGCCCAGTTGTCAAGTGGTTAAGGTATGTTTCACATAATATGCGATGCATACTAGCACATTATAACTTTACCTTGCAGGTTAAAAAAAAAAAAAGCTGGAGGAGGTGGAGGGGAGGGGAAAGGGGAACATGGAGGGGAGGGGAAAGGGGAACACGGAGGGGAGGGGAAAGGGGAACACGGAGGGGAGGGGAAAGGGGAACATGGAGGGGAGGGGAAAGGGGAACACGGAGGGGAGGGGGTTTAGGCTAGCTCATGTCCCTCTTTTCAGTAGAATATAGCAGTAAAGGGAGGCAGCTGATGGCTAACCCACTGGGCTTAGAAAGGACAATCCACTATTTTTAACAGGGCTATATTTCAAGCCTAAATATGACCTGAAACACATTAGAAATTCAAAGAAAGCCATTTAGAATTTTTCTGTTTTCTACAGATAAATATGCTTTTAATCCTCCCAAGGGAAATCAAGTTAAATGAGTGTATATGAAGATAATTCAGATGGCTGATGACAAGCAGCATTTAATGATGTTCTGACAATTAGAGGCAGAGAGCAAATTTAGGTTAATAACTGCTCCTGAGATATCAGTATCTAACATATGGCCAATTCCAGAAATAGATGTACTATTAACCATTTTCACTACATCATACTGGCTCAATCATTTGGCCTCAACAGATGCATACTGTAATCGTGTTCACAGATTTGTAAGATACAGTATTTCACAAACAAAGAATAGAGAATGATTCAGAACAGGTACGTCATTGCACAATTCATTTTGGTCCTTCAATACCCATTTCATAACAGACAGTGAACTTGTTGCTGCCAAGGATAAAATGCACAGGAACAAGCTTGCATTTCCAAGTGCCAATTGAAAGGGTGCAAAAGAGATATAAATATATATTATAATTATAATAATCACATTGTGTTGCTTTGTAGCTTTAGATGAAGACAGACACAGTTTTTGTTTTATCCAGCTGTATTTACTTTGTGCAACTTATAACATCCAAGTGAAGGATATAACACCAAAATATCAGGATTTTTTTTTTTTCTAAAACAGAATCACTGAATTGAAAAAAGGATCACCCCCTCCTAAAAATTACTTGTAAACTCAATCAGGTGTAGCTAATCACCTTCTCAATGGCACACAAAGGCACTTTCAACTGTGATCGGCTGTGGTCATTTTGATTAGCTCGGTTTGAAAATAGCTTTCCTGGAGCATTTCAGTTCCTGGTAGTGCAACTGAAGGAAACAATCAACTATGGGTGGCAAGGCACTGTCAAACAATCCCCGGGATAAGGTTGTGGCAAGGCACAAGTACGGAGATAGATACAAAAAAAATTCAAAGGCTTTATCAATGCCTAGAACAGTGTTTCTCAACCAGGGTTCTGCGGGAAATCGCTAGGGGTTCGTGGAGAAATCTACATTATGACAGATGTACACCGCTAAATGTATTTTCAAATGTTGTAAAACTTGTCCTTAACCACTTGCCGACTGCCGCACGCAGCTGTACGTCGACAGAATGGCACGGGCAGGCAAATGGCAAACGTACCTGTACGTCCCTTTAAATTTGCTGCCCAGCGGGCGAACGCGCTCCACCGTGTGCCTCGTAAGCGTGCTTGCGGGTCCCGAGAAATCGATGTTCCCGGGCGGCCCACGATTGCGGTCGGCAAAGGCAGAACAGGGGGATGCCTTTGTAAACAAGGCATTCCCCTATTCTGCCTAGTGACAGTGTCACTGATGGCTGTTCCCCGTGACCGGGAACGGTCAGCAGTATCATGTCACGTATAGCCACGCCCCTAACAGTAAAAATCACTCCCTAGCACAGACTTAACCCCTGCAGCGCCACCTAGTGGTTAACCCCTTCACTGCCAGTGTCATTTTTACAGTAATCGGTGCATTTTATAGCACTGATCACTGTAAAAATTACAATGGTCCCAAAAATGTGTCAAAAGTGTCCGATGTGTCCGCCATAAAGTCGCAGTCACAATAAAAATCGCTGATCGCCGCCATTACTAGTAAATAAAAAAAAAAAAAAAATAATTAATAAAAATGCCATAAAACTACCCCCTATTTTGTAGATGCTATAACTTTTGCGCAAACCAATTGTCAGGGTCACCTGTGGCCAGGTGACAGATGCACACCGTAGGGGGACAGGAGTGCACCGCGAGGTAGTGAACCCTATGGCTGGCTTCTGTGGATAGGAAACTGGGTGGTTGTGGAAAGCGGGACCAGAGGAGCACAACCGGGATCCCAACGGAAGCGAGAGCCAAGATTCCCCAGGGCGCGGAGTCTAAGACCCAGCTGGTCTTCTCCAGGGCCTCTAGTGGTGAGGATGTTACGCTGCAGGCTGGGACCAGGTCGCGGCCCCTGGAGTTTCCTAGCTCACGCCCCGTAGGATAAGGGGAAGCAGCAGCACACGATAGAGAGAACCGAATAACAAGCCGAAGGTCAGGGGCCACAAGCAGACAAGGATAACGAAGAACGAGCCGAAGGTCAAGGGTCACGAGCAGACAGGGATGGTCGGGGACAAGCCAATAACGTAACAGAGAGACAGACGTAGCACACGGCAGGCAGGAACCCAAACACACAATGCCTAACAAACACGTTGATCAACAAAGCAGGCTTGCAGTGCACAGGTTAATATAGTGTTCAGTGATAGGGCCTGGGGTGGAGTCAGGCTGGGAGGAGATTATAAAGGAAGCCAGGTGAAGGAGGTCTGGTCTCTAGATGAACACATGAGGAGGAAGGTAAGATGGCAGACAGACATTAATGCATATCCATGACAGTACCCTCCCTCTTACGAGGCCTCCCCCTTCCCCGCCTGGGCCCAGGTTTAGAGGGAAACTTCAGATGAAACTCCTTTAACAGACGAGGTGCAAAGACCTCAGATGCAGTGATCCAAGACCTCTCCTCAGGACCAAACCCTTTCCAATGAACGAGGTACTGAAGAACGCCTTTACAGAGTCGGGAGTCCAGAATTTGACTGATCTCGTACTCCTGATTATCCTCAGAGACAGGCGCCACGGTAGGAAGAGGACGAGAGAATTTATTGAGGACTAAAGGCTTTAGAAGAGCAACATGAAAGGAGTTAGTGATTTTAAGGCTCTTAGGAATCTGGAGTTTGAAACAAACCGGATTCAGTTTAGCAGTTACCGTGTATGGACCGATGAATCGTGGAGCAAACTTCAGAGAAGGAACTCGGAGCTTGATGTTCCTGGTAGAGAGCCAGACTTTGTCCCCTGGCTGAAGAGAAGGCGGTTTACGCCTGCGGCGGTCGGCAAAGCCTTTGAATTTTTCAGCAGCTGCCCGGAGGGAATCATGAACGTGACCCCAAACGGAATTGAGAGACTCCTGAACCGAAGCCAAAGCTGGAATGTCTGGAGAACAGATCATAGGAAGAGGAAGTTGAGGGTGTTTTCCATAAACTGTGAAAAAGGGTGTCTTCTGCGAACTGGTATTCACATGATTGTTATGGGAGAATTCTGCCCACGGGAGTAGAGAGGACCAATCGTCATGGTGAGAAGACACAAAGGTGCGAAGAAAGACCTCTAACTCCTGATTAACCCTCTCAGTCTGTCCATTGGATTGGGGATGGTAAGAAGAAGAAAAATCCAAGACAATATTGAGGGATTTGCAAAAGGCTCTCCAAAAACGAGACGTGAATTGGACTCCCCTGTCGGAAACAATATGAGAAGGGACCCCATGTAGGCGGAGAATTTCTCGAATGAAAATGGGAACCAAGGCAGGGGCAGAAGGAAGACCAGGAAGAGGAACAAAATGAGCCATCTTGGAGAATCGATCGATTACCACCCAAATGACTGTATTATTCTCAGACAGTGGGAGATCGGTGATAAAATCCATGGCAATATGGGCCCAGGGTTCCTTAGGAATAGGCAAGGGCATGAGGAGACCAGCAGGAGCTTGTGTGGAGGATTTGGACTGAGCACAGACATGACAAGCTTTAACGTAGTCTTTGACGTCTGAGCGGAGATTAGGCCACCAGTAGTGACGACTGATGAGTAGGAAGGATCGGAGGAATCCAGAATGCCCTGCCACCTTGGAATCATGTCCCCAACGAAGGATCTTAGCTCTTAGCTCAGTGGGGACAAAGGTCTTACCAGGCGGAATTTTAGACTTCAGGGTGGTAGAGTGGGCAACAATGCATGAGGTGGGAATGATCGGCTCAGGTTCAGGGGCGGACTCCTCGTCCAAAGTGTCAAATGACCTAGAGAGCGCATCAGCCCGACCATTGCAGGAACCAGGTTTGTAGGTAATCGTGAAATTAAAACGGGCAAAGAAGAGACTCCACCTGGCCTGTCTAGGATTCAGACGTTTAGCATTCTGTAGATACTGTAAATTCTTGTGATCGGTAAAGATCGTTATGGAGTGAGGGGAACCCTCCAAGAGATGACGCCACTCCTCTAACGCCAATTTAATTGCGAGAAGTTCCCGATCACCGATGGCATAATTCCTCTCTGCCTGAGAAAATTTTTTGGAGAAGAACGCACATGGTTGGCGTCTCTTCTCAAAGATTTGAAGAAGCACAGCTCCCACCCCCATTGAGGAAGCGTCCACTTCAATAAAAAATGCATTCCCAGGATTTGGTCTCCTCAAGAGGGGGCCAGAAACAAAGGCCTGTTTCAGGTTGTGAAATGCAGAGACAGCTTCGGGAGGCCAGTCTCTGGCATTCACACCCTTCTTGGTCAAAGCGATAATAGGTGCGGCAATGGAAGAGTAATTCCTTATGAACTGCCTATAATAATTAGTGAAGCCAAGAAAGCGCTGTGTGGCCTTGAGGCTAGCAGGAAGAGGCCAGTTGGTGATAGCCAAGACCTTCCCAGGGTCCATACGAAGCCCCGAACATGAGACAAAGCACCCCAAAAACAGGACCTCAGAACATTCAAAGGAACATTTCTCCAGCTTGGCATAGAGATTGTTCTCTCTAAGACGTTGAAGTACAGTGCGGACATGGTTTCTGTGGACGAGCAGATTTTCAGAAAAGATCAGAATGTCATCCAGATAGATGACAACAAACTGGTACAGCAGATCTCTGAAGATTTCATTGACAAAGTTTTGAAACACGGCTGGAGCATTACACAGACCAAAAGGCATCACCAGATATTCGTAATGCCCGTCTCTAGTGTTAAATGCAGTCTTCCATTCGTCACCCTCCCGTATTCGAATGAGATTGTACGCGCCTCTGAGATCCAACTTGGTGAAAATGGAGGCACCCTTCAACCTATCGAATAGCTCAGATATTAAGGGTAAGGGGTATCGATTTTTAATAGTAACCGCATTTAAACCCCGATAATCGATGCAGGGTCTTAAGGTACCATCCTTTTTGGCAACAAAAAAGAACCCTGCCCCTGCAGGCGATGAGGATTTCCGGATGAACCCTCTCTCCAGATTCTCTGCTACATACTCCGACATGGCCTGGGTCTCTGGGATGGACAGAGGGTAGGTACGACCCCTGGGTAGAGTTGCTCCGGGGACAAGATCAATAGCACAGTCAAAAGACCTGTGGGGAGGAAGCACCTCAGCTGATTTTTTACAGAACACATCCCGGTAATCGCTGTATGCGGCGGGAAGATCAGAAGAAACAGAAGTGGCAGCAACCGGAAGACTCTCCTTGGGGGTCACCTTGAGAAGACACGACGAGAAACATGAGGAACCCCAGGCCAGGATCTGCCCAGAGACCCAGTCCACATGTGGAGAGTGGAGCTGTAGCCAAGGGAGGCCCAATACAACTGGGGTAGAGGCCTTGGGTAGAATAAGAAAGGATATCCACTCCTGGTGGAGAATCCCTACCGACATCCTAATGGGTAGCGTCTGGAAGCGAATAGGGCCCCCTGGGAGAACAGTGCCATCAATTGCCGAGACTACCAATGGGGTAGTGAGAGGTGAAAGGGTAAGCTTCATAGAAGAAGCAGTTCTCCAATCCATGAAATTGCCGGCAGCCCCGGAATCCAGGTATGCAAGGGTTGACTGAGGAGAAGTGCCTACATGAAGGGACACCGGCAAGAGCAGGCGAGAAGGTGATGTTTCTGGGTCCAATACTCCACCTTCCAAATGTATTAGACCCGAGCGTTTCCCGGACAAAGCGAGCAGGAGTCACGAAAATGACCCTTGCCCCCACAATAGAGGCACAAGCCCAGAGTTCTGCGCCTAGCACGTTCTTCGGGGGTTAGTCTGGTCCGGCCCAGCTGCATAGGTTCTTCAGCAGGTAGAGGATGCTCCACGGAATGAAGGGAGGGGAGCTCAGACTGGCTAGGACCCAGAGAGTGCTGGCGTCTTTTTTCTAAGGACCTCTCTTGAAAACGAATGTCGATCTGGTTGCATAATGAAATTACATCGTCCAGACCGACGGGAATGGCTCTTCCCGCTAATTCGTCTTTCACTCGGTCAGAGAGGCCATGTAAAAAGGTAGCGACCAGGGCCTCATTATTCCAGCTCAATTCAGCTGTGTGGATACGGAACTGAAGAGCATATTGCCCCACTGAACTAGATTCTTGGCGAAGACGTAAGACAGCACTAGCCGCTGAAGAAGCCCGAGCCGGCTCTTCGAAGATATTACGAAAGAGCTTCAAGAATTCGGACAGACTGGAAACCACCGGATCGTTCCTCTCCCACAGGGGGGCAGCCCAGGCCAAAGCTTCACCGGAGAGGAGGGAAATGATATAGGCTACCTTAGCCCGGTCAGATAGGAAGCTTTGAGGCTGAAGCTCAAAATGAATAGTGCATTGGCTGAGAAACCCCCTGCAGGCCTTGGAGTCCCCAGAGAAACGGAACGGAGCTGGCAATCTTAGTGAGTGTGAGGCTGCGACTGGTGCGATAGGTACAGCCGCTGGTTGTACTTGGGGTTGCGGATTCGGGGTTCCCAAGGAGACCTGAAGCTGCTCGAATCGAGAAGCCAGATCCTGGAGGAATCGCATCACCTGGGTCTGATTTGATTCCTGGGTCTCAAGTCTGCGAACTATGCCCTGCAATGGATCATCCGCGGGAAGCGGGATGTCAGCCGGGTTCATGGCTGATCAAACTGTCAGGGTCACCTGTGGCCAGGTGACAGATGCACACCGTAGGGGGACAGGAGTGCACCGCGAGGTAGTGAACCCTATGGCTGGCTTCTGTGGATAGGAAACTGGGTGGTTGTGGAAAGCGGGACCAGAGGAGCACAACCGGGATCCCAACGGAAGCGAGAGCCAAGATTCCCCAGGGCGCGGAGTCTAAGACCCAGCTGGTCTTCTCCAGGGCCTCTAGTGGTGAGGATGTTACGCTGCAGGCTGGGACCAGGTCGCGGCCCCTGGAGTTTCCTAGCTCACGCCCCGTAGGATAAGGGGAAGCAGCAGCACACGATAGAGAGAACCGAATAACAAGCCGAAGGTCAGGGGCCACAAGCAGACAAGGATAACGAAGAACGAGCCGAAGGTCAAGGGTCACGAGCAGACAGGGATGGTCGGGGACAAGCCAATAACGTAACAGAGAGACAGACGTAGCACACGGCAGGCAGGAACCCAAACACACAATGCCTAACAAACACGTTGATCAGCAAAGCAGGCTTGCAGTGCACAGGTTAATATAGTGTTCAGTGATAGGGCCTGGGGTGGAGTCAGGCTGGGAGGAGATTATAAAGGAAGCCAGGTGAAGGAGGTCTGGTCTCTAGATGAACACATGAGGAGGAAGGTAAGATGGCAGACAGACATTAATGCATATCCATGACACCAATCAATAAACGCTTATTGCGATTTTTTTACCAAAAATATGTAGAAGAATACGTATCGACCTAAACTGAGGAAAATAAATGTTTTTTTAATATATTTTTTGGGGATATTTATTATAGCAAAAAGTAAAAAATATTAATTTTTTTTCTAAATTGTCGCTCTATTTTTGTTTATAGCGCAAAAAATAAAAAAACTGCAGGAGGTGATCAAATACCACTAAAAGAAAGCTCTATTTGTGGGAAAAAAGGACATCAATTTTGTTTGGGAGCCACGTCGCACGACCGCGCAATTGTCAGTTAAAGCGACGCAGTGCCGAATCGCAAAAAGTAGCCTGGTCTTGGACCAGCAAAATGGTCCGGGGCTGAAGCGGTTAATGCGTGCTGACACTCAGCACGCATGAGTACCCAATGGTACCTCTGAAGTTCCGGCCCCTATAAGGTCAGGGGGTGGAGCAGGGGAAGAGTGCAGAGAGCAGTAACGGGAGCCGAAGAAGGAGGAGTTCTTCTGTATATGGCAGCGCTGACTGGGCAGGAACACGTGGCTCAATCCGAAGATGACCTTTTACAGCAGCTCTCTGCAATATGCGCCAATGGCTCTCTGTTGCAGGAGGAACAGAGAGCCATTGGAGCACATGGTTGGAGGTTAGAGATGGGGGGGGTGAATGGACAGAGCTGGCAGGGGCACATGGCTGCTTTGGGACATGAGAGCTTCAGGAGGTACAGAGTGGAAGGGACACATAGCATGTGTCTAGATTGGGAGGCGAGATTAGGAGGGGGAATGCCTTATCTGCAGTGAGATCCCGTGTATGGCACCATCCGATAATACAGTCTGGGGGTAAGCAGAGAGATGGAGCATGTGATTGAAGCCACAGGTGACATCCTGTGTATGGAAGTGGAGATGCAGAGAGGGAGTACACAGCTGGATCAGACTGAATTTAGTAGGAGGTGCGTCCATAATTGTTTTATTATGGAATAACAACATGTCATAAAGCTATCCTATGATCTCAACTCCTGCTACAATCAGTCTCCTCCAGCCACGTGCACAGACAGGATGTCACCTCCTGATCTAGCTCCCTCTCTCTTCGCTCCTCTGTGCTTCTACCCTCTGATTTTTACAGGCGCATCTGTACAGAAAAAAGCAAACCCAAGTTTCACATTGAGGTAAGCGTTTTTTTTTTTTTTTTTTACAATATGTATTTTATTCTATTATTTGATACGGTTTCTTTATTGCTGATCAGATCCAAAGTTCCATGAGCTGATATTTTTTTCAGGGGTTCCCTGAGATGTCAAACTTTTTGCCAAGGGTTCCCCCCGAAGGCAAGAAGTTTGAGAAACACTGGCCTAGAAGCACAGTGAAGTCTATTAGGAAATAGAAGGTATCTGGTACAACACAGACCCTCCCTGGATCAGGATGTTGCTCCAAATTGGAGGAAAGAGTCAGGAGGAAACCGATTAGAGAGGCCTACAGCAACTCTGAAGCAGATGCAGGAATTTATGACAAAGAGTAATCATTGTGTGCATGCGACAACAATATCACAAATTCTCCAAAAATGTGGCCTCAAGAAAGGTCACATGCGATCACGACTCAGCGTTGCCAAAACGCACCTTGAAGATTCTGAGGCCACATGGAAGAAGTGTTATGGTAATTATTTGGCCTCAACACCAAACATTATGTTTGGCGGAAATCAAATACAGCTCACCATCCAAAGAACGCCATACCTATAGTAAAGCATGGAGGTGGTAATATCCTGTTATGGGGGTGTTTCTCTGCAGCAGGGATTGGAGCACTTGTCAGGATAGAAGGAAATATGGATGAGGCAAAATACCATCAAATTCTTGAGGAAAATCTGCTGCACTCTGCCAGAAAGTGGTCGATGGGAAGAAGGTTTATCTTCCAACATAACAATGACCCAAAGCACACAGCAAAAATGACCACAGAGTGGTTGAAGGAGACAAAGGTGACTGTCCTTGCATGGCCTAGTCAGAGCCCAAACCTAAACCATATTGAAAATCTAGGGGAGGACACTCTCCAGGAGGTGGGCGTATCATTGTCAAAGTCTACAGTCAAGAGAAGATTTCACAAGAGCAAATTTAGAGGGTTCACCACAAGGTGCAAACTATTCATAAGCCTGAAGACTAGAAAAGCCAGATTAGACTTTGCCAAAAAAAACATCTAAAAAAGCCAGACCAGTTCTGGAAAAGCATTCTTTGGACGGATGAAACTAAGATTAATCTGTACCAGAATGACGGGAAGAAAAAAGTGTGGAGTAGGCCTGGAACAGCTCACTATCCAAAGCACACAACCTCATCTATAAAACATGGTGGAGGCAGTGTGATGGCATGGGCATACATGTCTTCTAGTGGTACTGGGTCATTGGTCTTTATTGATGCGACAGAAGCAGCCGGATGAATTTTGCAGTGTTTAGAGATATACTGTCAGCCCAGACTGTCAGCCCAGATTCAGCCAAATGCATCAAAGTTGATTGGAAGGCCCTTCACAGTACAGATGGACAATGATCCAAAACACACTGTAAAAGCAACCCAGGAGATTTTGAAGGAAAGGAAATGGAATAATCTGCAATGGCTGAGTCAATCATCTGATCTCAACCCAATTGAGCCTGCATTTCACTCGCTGGAGGCAAAACTAAAAGCAGAAAGACCCACAAACAAAGAACAACTGCAGTTAGAACCTGGAAAAGCATCAGAAAGGAGGAAACCCAGTCTTTCTTTCTCGTACATCACGGGACACAGAGCGGCATAGTCATTACTATGTGGGTTATATAGATACCTTCAGGTGCTGGCACTGGCAACTTCCAAAACCGGAAGTACCCTCCCCTATATAAGCCCCTCCCATCCGGGAGTACCTCAGTTTTTTTTGCCAGTGTCTAAGGTGTTGGCCAAGAAGTAACATGTGTTTTTCACTGAGCTTGCGTACAGGTTCTTTTGGGCCTCAGTAAGCTATTCCGGATCCGACCAAAAAAGCTTCATAGCTAAACGGTCGGTACCCGGGCCTTGCAAGAGAAGAGCAAGGTTTTGCCTGTAATGCCTCCCTTAGGAGGGCTGGACCCTAGGATCCAGAGCTCTGGTCATACCCACGACCAAGATGTTTTCTGTGCAGGGTGCTATACAGGTCCAGGGGAGTGGAATCCTTGGGAACCCGGTCCCTGAAGGTTTAATTACAATGCCTGCCGTGATAGGTGAAGTTTGGGCTTCTGTGGACCAAACAGAGTCCTGCGGCGAGGAAAAGGTAAGTGGGGGCCCTCAGGAACTTGGTTCTATTGGGAGTCCCCCAAGCCTATTTTGTCTTTCTGCCTGTTACCTAAGGTATTCCCGCTAATATTCTGTGCATGCCTGTTACTACTGAGAAAATGTAAAAATTTTAATAGTAGGCAAGAAAAAAAAAAAAAAAATAAGACCGCGGTACCTGTGTTAAACACTAGAGGCCGCTATGGTTCTTTTTCTTGTAATGTGGATTTTTTTCTTCCGAAGTCAAATCCAGGCAGTTGGTAAGTTCTCTTTGGGAAGCTGTCTCCTCTGCCCTGTTGCTGCGCTCATCCACCCCCGGGCCCTGCGGCAGGGACCCTGGCTCCCATCTAGCTCCTTATTTTTTCAAAAAAGGCGCCGAAGGCGCACGTGCCCGCGCGCGTGCCTCTCTATATAGAGGCGATCTGGAAAAAGGGGCGGAGCGGGTGGATGACGCTCGGTGTGCGCCGCGGCGCTACTGCGCATGTGCGGGCGTCCAGCATGTTTAAAGGCAATCACAGCTGGCTATTGAAGTGCACAGACAGAGCTAGCAACAGTAAAAAGGCACACAGAGGCGGTTGATGCAGGCATCCCCTAGAAAGGCACTTTAGTAGACACCAAGTGTTATATAGCAGCAATTGTGCTAGACTATTCTCAGTAAAAGTGGTGTATTACGGCTGGAATACCTCAGCTTTGGGCTTAGGAATATGCCGTCCAGAAGCTCCGGAACTAAATCTTCCAGGAAGCGAAAGGGGTCTCCATCGGGCTCTGAGGATCTTGGGCATGCTTCTGCTGCACCAGTCTCCCCTGAAAATTCAGAGGTTAGTGACCGTAGAGACCCCGCAGGAGTACCTGGTACTGTGGCTGTCCTCAGTTCACCTGCTCCTGTGTATGTAACAGAGGAGGTTTTTTCCTCAGCTCTGGGAGGATTAGAAGAGAGATTGTCAACATTAATCGCTGCCTCCCTGTCACAGGGAAAGCACGCCCGATCTCCGTCTCCTCCTTCAGAGTACCTGTTAGCGGAGCAACAGTCCCATACAGGGATCGACCTGCCTGAAGGGGATCAGGAGGAGGTTGATTCTGTTATAGAGGAATCAACTGTGGAAGAACCTTTCTCAGCATCTCAAGCTGAAAGATTATGGGTTCAGTCTTTGACTAACATGGTCCGATCAGCATTTAAAATGCACCTTGCGGAACCATCAACCACTAGTGTCTCCTCGCTGGGGTCGCTAAAAGCTCCCCAGACTGTCTGTTCCTTTCCACTTCACCCTTTATTGGAAGGGCTCATGTACCAGGATTGGGAACATCCTGATAAAATATTTACTCCCCCCAAGAGATTTCCGGTGGTCTATCCCATGGAGGATAAGTTCATCAAAAAATGGACACAGCCATCTCTTGTGTGAATAAAATCACTGACATGTCCAGTGGATAATGTCCAAATGTTCAAGGACCCAATAGATAAAAAATTGGAGTCCTTATTAAAATCTGCTTTTTCTACAGCAGGCTTGGTGACACAACCAGCAGTAGCAGCTATTGGGGTCTGCCAAGCAGTGAAGGATCAGTTGAAACAGGTCTTAAGGGACTTGCCAGATCAGCAGGCCCTTGCCCTAGCTGATCTACCTAGAGCCTTATGCTTTGCGGTTGACGCCATAAAGGATTCAATCCATCAGGCCTCCCGCCTTACGCTGTCTGTAGTACATATGCGCAGGCTTCTATGGCTCAAAAACTGGTCTGCTGAAGCTCCCTGTAAAAAATTGCTGGTTAGCTTCCCATTTCATGGTGAACGCTTATTCGGGGAAGACCTGGACAAATATATCCAGAAAATTTCCAACGGTAAAAGTACACTCTTGCCGGTTAAAAACAGAGTTAGAGGTCCCTCTTTTAAGAGGCCTGCTTCTCCAGTCCCTGGGGCATCGGCTGTGAAACAGTTCCGACGGCCTCCTCGGTCAAATCCCGGGGGTAAAAATCAGGGACAATCGCAGGGTAATAAAAAACCCTGGGTCAGGAGAGGTACAAAACCTCCCCCAAAGTCAAATGCATGAAGGGTTGCCCCCACTCAATCGGGTGGGGGGAAGACTCCAGTTGTTCGCAGAGACCTGGCGGGACACGATCAGAGACAGATGGGTGCTCTCCGCAGTAAGTCTGGGATACAGATTGGAGTTAAAAGACTCTCCTCCTTCCCATTTTATGAGGTCAAACGTGCCAAGGGATCCCCGGAAGAGAGAGTCCCTCCTGTTGGCACTAGAACAACTATTGCTCCAAGGAGTAATTATGGAGGTTCCCCTGGAAGAATGGGGGTTCGGGTTTTACTCAAACCTCTTTACAGTCCCGAAGCCAAACGGGGACGTGAGGCCCATATTAAATCTAAAAGGGCTAAACAAATTCCTGCATATCAGGACTTTCCGGATGGAGTCGATCCGATCGGTGGCCACTGCCCTACAAGGGGAGGAATGGTTAGCCTCGATCGACATCAAAGATGCTTATTTGCACATTCCCATCTTTCCAGTCCACCAAAAATTTCTACGCTTTGCAGTAGAAGGGCGCCATTTTCAGTTCAGAGCCTTACCCTTCGGTCTGGCCACAGCACCACGAGTGTTCACAAAAATTCTGGCCCCATTATTGCCCAATCTAAGAACGCAAGGTGTAACGATAATGGCATATCTAGACGACTTGTTGCTGATAGACCACTCAGTGAAAAAACTAGAAGTGGTCGTTCACAAGACAATCAAGTATCTGGAATCTCACGGTTGGATTATCAACCGAGACAAGTCAGCCCTAAAACCAGTCAAAAGTCTGGAATACTTGGGGCTAAGGCTAGATTCAGGCCAGAGGAAAATATTCTTGCCTCGAAAAAAGGTGTTGTCTTTGAGAGATTTGATCCACTTAGTGGGTACAAAAAGACAGCCGTCCATACGCCTGTGCATGAGGCTGCTGGGAAAAATGGTGGCATCATTCGAAGCAGTACCCTACGGTCAATTCCATTCAAGGAATTTGCAAAGGGCCATACTGTCAGCCTGGAAGTTCAGGCCCTAGACTTACCAATGTCCTTGTCCCCTTCCGTTCGCAAGAGCCTCCGTTGGTGGTTGGTTCCCCAGAATCTGGAAAAAGGGAAATCCTTCAGTCCGATTTCTTGGAAGGTGGTCACTACAGATGCCAGCCTTATAGGCTGGGGAGCAGTACTGGAGCAATGGTCTCTCCAGGGCAGATGGTCGGATGCGGAAAAGGCCCTGCCCATCAATCTCTTAGAGATACGAGCAGCCCGGTATGCCCTAGTAGCATGGACATCCAAACTCCAAGGGTCCCCTGTCAGAATTCAATCAGACAATGCCACGGCAGTGGCATATATCAATCATCAGGGTGGCACCAGGAGTCGTGCAGCCCAGAGGGAAGTAAATTGCATCCTGAAATGGGCAGAAAGATATGTCCCAGCCATATCCGCGGTATTCATTCCAGGAGTGGAGAATTGGAAGGCAGACTTTCTAAGTCGCCAACAATTATGCCCAGGGGAATGGTCCCTTCACCCCGAGGTTTTTCGGACAATATGTCAGCGGTGGGGAACACCGGATGTAGATCTGCTAGCATCCAGATTCAACGCAAAGGTGGACAGGTTTGTCTCTTGGACAAGGGATCCCCTAGCTTGCGGCTCGGATGCCCTAGTGTTCCCTTGGGATCAGTTCAAGCTGATATATGCATTCCCACCGCCACAATTGTTACCTCGATTACTCCGCAGAATCAGGGTAGAAAAGAAACCAGTGATTCTGGTGGCTCCAGCGTGGCCCCGAAGAGCGTGGTACGCGGAGATTGTAAAAATGTCTGTGGGGAGTCCTTGGACCCTCCCACATCGTCCGGACCTGCTTTCGCAAGGACCGATATACCACCCTTCCTTACCAGCCCTAGGTTTGACGGCCTGGCTATTGAAGCCCACATTCTAAAAAAGAGAGGTCTCTCTAATCCTGTGGTATCTACCATGATCAATGCCAGGAAGCCGGTATCCAGGCAGATCTACTATAGAATCTGGAAGGCGTACATCGCCTGGTGTGAGGCCAAGAAATGGCATCCACGAAAGTACGTAATAGGTAGGATTCTGGACTTCCTACAGTGGGCTGTAGATAGGAAGCTTGCCTTGAGTACTATCAAGGGTCAGATTTCGGCCTTGTCAATATTTTTTCAGAGGCCCTTGGCTTCGCATTCACTAGTCAAAGCCTTTATACAAGGAGTGATGCGTATTAGCCCTCCGGTTAATATTCCCATATGTCCATGGGACTTAAACCTGGTTCTGTCTGTTCTACAGAAACAACCATTTGAACCATTACAGCATATTTCCTTGGTTCTTCTCACCAGGAAATTGATTTTTCTAGTAGCCATTTGTTCGGCTAAAAGAGTGTCGGAATTAGCCGCTATGTCCTGTAGGGAGCCATATCTGGTTATCCATAAGGACAGAGTAGTGTTACGTCCTCATCCAGCCTTTCTTCCTAAGGTGGTATCGAGGTTTCATTTGAACCAAGATGTGGTTCTTCCTTCTTTTTTCCCCAAACCTAGTTCAGTAGAGGAAAAATTATTACATTCTTTGGATGTAGTAAGAGCAGTTAAAGCTTATCTAAAAGCCACTGCTCAGATTCGCAGAACGGATACTTTGTTTATTCTGCCGGAAGGCCCCAGAAGGGGTCAGGCAGTGTCAAAATCTACTTTAGCCAAGTGGATTCGACAGGTCATAATGCAAGCCTATGGCTTGAGAAGGAGACCGCCTCCGTTCAAAGTTAGGGCGCACTCCACGAGAGCAGTTGGAACTTCATGGGCAGTGCATCACCAGGCCTCCCTGGCTCAAATCTGTAAGGCCGCAACATGGTCTTCAGTACACACGTTTACTAGGTTCTACCAGGTGGACTTTAGAAGTCAGGAGGATGTCGCCTTTGGGCGCAGTGTGTTGCAGGCCGCAAAAGATCCTCATGTCTGATAGCGCTCAGCTTATGTATGGTGTATCCCCCCCCCTCATTGGGCATTGCTTTAGGACATCCCACATAGTAATGACTATGCCGCTCTGTGTCCCGTGATGTACGAGAAAGAAAATAGGATTTTTATAACAGCTTACCTGTAAAATCCTTTTCTTGGAGTACATCACGGGACACAGAGCTCCCACCCCTCTTTTGGGGACACTTATTGCTTTGCTACAAAACTGAGGTACTCCCGGATGGGAGGGGCTTATATAGGGGAGGGTACTTCCGGTTTTGGAAGTTGCCAGTGCCAGCACCTGAAGGTATCTATATAACCCACATAGTAATGACTATGCCGCTCTGTGTCCCGTGATGTACTCCAAGAAAAGGATTTTACAGGTAAGCTGTTATAAAAATCCTATTTTGTCCATGTTCCAGACTTTGGGCAGTCATTGCCATTAAAGGATTCTCAACAAAATATTCAAAATTAACATTTTATTTATGATTATATTCATTTGTCCAATTACATTTGAGCCCCTAAAAATGGAGGGACTGTGTATAAAAATGGTTGCAGTTGCTAAAATTTGTACTTGATATTTATGTTCAACCCCTTAAATTAAAGCTGAAAGTCTGCACTTCAAATTCATTTGGATTGTTTTGTTTTAATGGCATACAGAGCCAAAAGTATGACATTTGTGCCAAATATATATGGACCCAACTGTACACACACACACACATATTGTCTAATTACAAAAAAAAAAAAAATTATAATTTTTTGTCATTGCAGGTGGATCGTGGGTGCAATATTTTGGCCCCTGCAGAATCTGCAGGTTAATACTGAGTCCGGGGCTGCAGGAAGTATCCATGGATTATAATGGACTATACAAGTGCAGTGACATCACTGTACTATTGCTAAATTAGTAACTACAGGCCCCTCTTAGGAGGTTGGAGATGAACACTGCAGACTGTGAACATGTTCTATGTTACACCCTAAAATATGGGTGTACTATGAAATGGTCAGAAAGATGGACTGCTGATTTTAAAAATTTTTTTTAGATCATTGTCTTCTTGAAATATCCAACCACTTTTCAGCTTCAGTTTCCTCACTGACCATGGACCATTAATCTTCTATATTTCTTGACGCATAGTAGATCTATTTTTCCATCTATCTCCCCATTTTCTGCACTGTTGGCTGTCACACCATCCCAAAACTGAAAAGAACTAATTTCATGCTAAACAGTGGGCAAGGTGTTCTTCAAATGCTTTGCCTCTGCACACCGTGCCATGGGCAACCGTAGCAAAGAGTTCCACTTTTCTTTCATAGAAAACCATGGGCAGCCTGAGCTCAGGGATCTTTTTGTCCTCAGCTGGCAGCTACAACTAGGTCAATAAACTGAAGCAGTGAGGGGCTGTAAACAGCACATAAGCAGCGTTGGAAAGGAAAGCAACTGAGGGGAATGTAATGGAATGTGGAGAAAGTATACGGTAAATTAGCCATCCTGCGTACATGTGTGATTTTTTTTTAAATGCCTTTTTAATATATACAATTTGTAATTCTGTATGTACATGGGGGCAGTCATATTTATATATGCAGCCTCTGCTTCCTACTTTGCGGTGCTAACTGCAGTACTGTACTAATTTTTACAATGTAATTTTGAGTAGGCTGACTTACAGAAAACATTATACTGCCTTTTTTGCAAATATCGTGTTTTAATAGTTAAGAAGGTAGGCAAATTGACTGTAAATTGAGCATTTGATTACTCTGTCAGCTAATCAACAAGCATCTATATTTAGTACAAAAATATGAAACAACAAGCACAAAGTGTGAAAGTCATACTTTAAATTAAACACTGCTATAACTCAAAAAAAACATACCCAATGAAAATACACTATACAATATATATTTTTAAAGACACAGTTATTGCTCTACAAAGCAGCCCAGGTCTGCCTGTGTGTGCTTAAAGTGATATTCAGGGCTAGTTTTGTTTTTTTAGTGAAATAAAAACATGGTATACCTACCTGCTCTGTGGTGGCTTACCTCCTCTTTGGGGATCCCTTGCCAACACTCTGCTACTCCTTTCTACGGGTGCCCCCTCAGCCACGCCCCTTTTCCCTCCTCATGGGATTTAAATGACAGCAGTGGGAGCCTACGGCTCCTGCTGCTCTCATTGTTCCCTGTGAAAGCAGGAAATGGGAGCAGCACTGCTACAGACAGGACAGCGCTGGATCAGTGAAGGAGTCGGGTAAGTGTTTAGGAACAGGGGCACGTTTGCCTTAATGCAGGGAATACATTAAAGTGTTTGTAACCCTAAAAAATAGAACTAAAAATAGATCCTGTTCCCTTATAGCAGGTTAAATCGCACAGTGCTTGTGCTGTCTAAACTGCCCCTCTGGAAGCTGTATAAAACCCGGCTGATCCTGCCAGTTTCTGTCCTCCCCCTGTAGACGGACCACGGTTTATCATGGCTGCTGACCCCGATACAGTGGTCAGTTTACGTGCCTCCACCATCCACAGGTCTCTGCCCCCCCTCTATCTTCTCTCCCCTCCCCGTCAGCTCCGTGTGTCACAGTGCAAGTGTTTATTGAAAATTAAGCCTCTAAATACATTTTTTATATACCTTTAGGCCAGTCACGTGACTCCTGGCCGCTCTGCTACTGCGATCCAGGGCTACAACAGGAGGGGCCGAGTAGTCAGCACGGCGGTCTCCACCAGGTTTTCAATAGAAAGCCTGAACAGATAAAAGAAAGGTGGAGTAAGTGTCTGCAGGAGCCTAACATTGCACCCATGATCCACTAATCGTAGGTGCAATGCTTTGCAGGCTTCTGTAGGAAAAACATAATAAATGTCTATTTGTTTTCTGCAAAAATATGTACATTTGTTATTTTTTCCAAAAATATCAAACTATGCTTTAAAATTTTATTTTACGGGCTATTCTTGCTTTGTAAAAGCCAATTAACTTTATTATCATAGCCTCACTCAGCTGCTTATAGAAGTTCATTGCTAGTAAATGTAGGAGAATACTGGGAGATCCTAAAGGTCACAGAACTGATCCATCTCTGAAATTGTATTAATCAGGAATGAGATCAGATGCGTTTGGATCCTAGCCTGAAGCCACCTCAACTATCCTGCCAAGAAGCTGTCACTGCACATTGTTGATCATAAACAGTCGAGGAATTCCCCAACTCCACACACACATATATGCACCTTGTATACAACAACATGTGGCTGCGGGGATGGGAATGCCCTGGCCACTTATGATTGGTGGTATGCAGGGACAGCTTCCTGGTGGAAAAGCTTAAAGCAGTTGTAAAGTCACAAATGATTTTCTAGTTTTTTTGTCACCTGCAAGGGAAAGGCATAATGAGCTAGTATGCACCGCATAATAGCTCATTATGAAATACTTACCTTAGAACGAGGTATCGTTAACTCACCTGGTCCACGCCGAGGGAGATGACATGTTGCCTCGGCGTGTCTTCCGGGTATCGCGGCTCCAGCGCTGTGAGTGGCTGGAGCCGCAATGTCTCACTCCCGTGCATGCGCGCGGGAGACTTCGTTCCGGCGTGGTTCTGCGTCTGCCGGGCCTCAGCCCGAGAATCCCCTGTGCGCATGCGCCGCTGCTGTCAGCGGCGCATTGTGAGGGGAATATCTCCTAAACCGTAAAGGTTTAGGAGACATTTTTTTTACCTACAGGTAAGCCTTATTATAGGCTTGCCTGTAGGTAAAAGTTAAAAAATGACTTTACAACCGCTTTAAGTGGTTTCATAATAAGAACACTCCTGAGCTCATCCTTAGTATTTATCTGATTTAGGTTAAAGACTAAGGCAGGCCATACATGAGGAGATTTCCTTTCCTGCAACCATAGGTTGCAGGAAAGAAAATCGCTCAATTCCCCAATCAACACAGCCACCGGCAGAGCTATTGTGTTCTCCAAGCAGAGGGCGTGTGGAGAACAGAAGGATTATTGCTAGCGGTTATAGCCTTTGGCAATTTCATGTAAAAATCTGACATACTGGTTATACCCAAGTCGATTGATCAGTGGCACAATCAGCCTGTCCATACATGGTTCAAAACTCGGCCGGGCCCTGCTGAACCAGTCAAGATTCGAACCATCTATGACCGGCTTTACTCCAAGTTTTTTGTTACTTTAAAAAGTTTGTTTGGGCCAAGCTAGCTCAAATGAACGATTACAAAGAAATTCAGCTGCTGTTAGCACTGTAGCAAATGTATGCATCAGATACATTCAATATACAGTGCTGTGTTCTGGCAGCAGTATGGGGTCTTACAATCCTATAACCTAATGCTACATACAGTTTATACTTGCACCCTTGTTAAGGCCCCTTTCACACTGGGGCGGTTTGCAGGCGCTATTGTGCTAAAAATAGCGCCTGCAAACCGAGCCTAAACAGCGGCTGCTGTCTCTCCAATGTGAAAGCCCAGAGGAGCGGTGAGAGGAGCGGTGTGTTTACCGCTCCTCCACCGCTCCTTCCCATTGAAATGAATGGGACACCGCGGTAATACCGCCCACAAACCGCGGCTGTAGCCGCGGTTTGCGGGTGGTATTAACCCTTTTTTTCGGCCGCTAGCGGGGGTTAAAACCGCACCACTAACGGCCAAATACCTCAGCAATCCCGACGGTATAGCGCCGCTAGAAACAGCGGCGCTATACCGCCACCGCACCCACCGCCCCAGTGTGAAACCAGCCTAAATATTTTAGATGACACTCCAGGCAAGATCAGGCTCCACACTCCACAGGTGCTGGCTCGGGTCATCTCCAACAAAGCAATCAATTGTATCAGCAACAGGAATGCTGCACACCAAAATGCAATATAATCATCCTTTATTAAAATTAGAAAACAATGTGCATTATTTTATTTTTTTAGCAGATAAGCCTGCAAAGCAGTTCAACTGTGATCAGTGGATCAGAGGTGTAATGCCAAGCTCCTGCAGACTCTCCCTCCAGCACCATGTCAAAAGCAAAAACTTTCAGTTAGGGAGGTGGAGGAAGTGACAATGAACTAGTGCTGTGGCCACCGCACTTGTGTTCCACCAAGAACTGCAAGTCCGTTTGCAACGATAGCAGATAGGACGTGTAGTTTTTTCAATCACAGATCTGACAGCAGCTGCTGCATAGGAGAAGACCCCCTACATGACAATATGTCACCGCCTTACAGTCTGTTTTAATCCTCAAAATGCTGAACCACCATGCCGCAACCATGTGCATTGCAGGGCGGTTGCAGATTAGCCCTATTCCATTAACCGCTTAAGGACCCCTTCACGCCTATATACCTCGGCAGAATGGCACGGCTGGGCACAAGCACGTACCTGTACGTCGCACGCTCGCAACCTGGTCCTGTGCTCCGTGACCGCGCCCGTGGGACCCGATCACCGCCGGTGTCCCGCGATCGGGTCACAGAGCTGAAGAACGGGGAAAGGCAAGTGTAAACAACCCTTTCCCCGTTCTTCCTAGTGTGACTGCCACTGATCGTCTGTTCCCTGTCATAGGGGACGATGATCAGTGATGTCACACGGCAAGCCACGCCCCCTAACAGTAGTAATCAATCCCTAGAAAACACTTAACCCCTTCAGCGACCCCTACAGGCTAACCCCTTCACTGCCAGTGTCATTTTCACAGTAATCAGTGCATTTGTATAGCACTTTTCGCTGTAAAAATGACAATGGCCCCAAAATAGTGTCAAAAGTGTCCGATGTGTCCGCCATGTCGCAGTCACGATAAAAATCGCTGATCGCCGCCATAACTAGTAAAAAAAAAAATTATTAATAAAAATGCCATAAAACTATCCCCTATTTTGTAGACGCTATAACTTTCGCGCAAACCAATGAATGCTTATTGCGATTTTTTTTACCAAAAATATGTAGAAGAATACATATCGGCCTAAACTGAGCAAAAAAAAAAAAAATAGGATTTTTTACTCACCGTAAAATCCTTTTCTCTGAGTCCATGGACCGACACAGCTTCTCTATTGACAAAGTGGGTATTATCCGTTAATTAGGAGTGACTAGGCAGAAAAACTTGTAAAAAGTGTTGCATCACACCTTCTACAGTACCGCCCAGGGGGCGGACCCTCTGGGTATACCCTCTCAGTCTGCACATCGCAGATCAGTTCGTCAAAAAGCAGTACAAACTTAAAAGGAGGGGTGGGTGCTGTGTCGGTCCATGGACTCAGAGAAAAGGATTTTACGGTGAGTAAAAAATCCTATTTACTCTTTCGTCCATGGACCGACACAGCTTCTCTATTGACAAAGTGGGACGTCCCAAAGCAGTGTCAGAGAAAAAAACGAGGGGTGGTAACAGCATAAAAACAAACTTCACCCCAAAACACAAAACAGCACTCCTCCAACGGAGGAGTTGCAACTCTAAACAGCCGCCTGCAAAACCTTGCGGCCGAAAGAGGCATCCGAAGATGCACCTACATCAACTTTGTAGAATTTTGTGAAAGTGTGAGCGGACGACCAAGTCGCCGCTTTACATAGTTGGGAAACAGACGCTTGATGTCGGAAAGCCCAAGAGGCACCTATTGCCCTGGTCGAATGCGCCGTGACAGGAAAGGGGGGCGCCTGACCCTTTAAGGCGTAAGCCTGGATTACTATCTGTCGGATCCACCTAGAGATGGTGGCCGATGAGACTGCTTGGCCCTTCTTGGGACCAGCCACCGAAACAAACAGTGAGTCTGACTTCCGGAACAGGGAAGTAGCAGATATGTATACTCTCAAAGCTCGGACAACGTCCAAGGAATGCAACGCCGACTCCTTAGGATTCGACGGCTGAGGACACAAGGATGGAAGTACAATGTCTTCGTTGAGATGAAAAGCCGAAACGACCTTCGGAAGAAAGGAAGGCTGCGGCCGCAGCACCACCTTATCCTTGTGGAAAATCAACTAGGGAGCCTTGCAGGACAAGGCTGCCAGCTCAGAGACTCGTCTAACTGGCGTAACAGCCACCAAAAAGACCACCTTCTGAGAAAGTGTCAACAGGGGAATATCTCTAATATTCTCAAACGGTGCCTTCTGAAGCACCGAGAGGACCAGGTTCAAGTCCCACGGAGGTAACGGGGGGCGGACCGGAGGGGCCACATGTCGAACCCCCTGCACAAATGTACTCACGAGAGAGTGAGTCGCCAGGGGTCGCTGAAAAAAGACAGCCAGGGCAGATATCTGTCCCTTAATCGTACTTAGGGCAAGCCTTTGGTCTACCCCATGCTGTAAAAACAGCAGGATTCTGGAAACCAAATAGGTACGCGGATGCCATTTCATTTCCTCACACATGGAGATGTAGGCCCTCCAAGTGCGGTGATAGACCTTCCTAGAGGACGGTTTCCGAGCACTTCTCATAGTAGAAATTACTGAGTCTGACAGGCCCCGGTCTCTCAGTACCTGGTACTCAACAGCCATGCCGTTAAAGCCAATGACTGTAAAGCAGGATGGAATATGGGACCTTGCGACAGCAGGTCCTTCCGTAGTGGTAGGCGCCAGGGGACGTCTGCTACCAGACGTACTAGATCGGCGTACCAAGGACGCTGAGGCCAATCTGGAGCGATTGGGATCATTGGAATTCCCTCTGCCTCCACTCTGCGGAGCAGAAGAGGAAGAAGCCTTAAGGGAGGGAAGGCATAGATTAGCCGATACTGGCCCCACGATGCTACCAACGCGTCCGTTGCGTCTGCCCATGGGTCTCTTGACCGGGCCACAAACCTCAATACCTTCCGATTGAGTCGGGAAGCCAGAAGATCTACGTCTGGTGTGCCCCATCTTTGGCAAAGGAGTTGGAACACCTCCGGGTGTAAGGACCATTCTCCCTGGTCCAGCATCTGGCGGCTCAGGTAGTCCGCCTGCCAGTTTTCCACACCCGGAATGTACACGGCCGACAGTGCCGGTACGCTCCTCTCTGCCCACTTCAGGATGCGAGCGATCTCCGATGCTGCAGCTGAGCTTCTTGTTCCTCCTTGATGATTGACATATGCCACTGCTGTGGCGTTGTCTGACTGGATCCTGACTGGACGCCCTTGCAGTCTCTGAGACCATTTGAAGAGGCACAGCTTGATCGCCCGGATCTCCAGGACATTGATCGGCAGGAGGGCTTCCTCTGGGGTCCAGCGACCTTGCGCCGACTGGACACCCCAGACTCCCCCCCAACCTGTAAGGCTGGCGTCCGTCGTGATCACTATCCAGTAAACCAGAAGAAATGACTTCCCGGCCATTACAGCCGGTGCTGTTAGTCACCATACCAGGGATCTCCTGACTAGGTGGCTCACTCGGATTTGATAATCCAGAGATGAAGGGCATCTGTTCCATCTGGACAGAACTTCCTTCTGTAACACTCGAGTGTGGTATTGAACATATGGGACCGCCTCGAAGGAGGCTACCATGAGGCCCAACACTCGCATGCAAAAACGGAGTGACGACCAATTCCTGGAAGTCAGCTGCCGTACTGCAGCCCGGAGGGTCTGCAACTTCTCCACAGGGAGGAATACCTTTGCCTCTGAGGAATCCAGAATCAACCCCAGGTACACTAGGCGTTGAGTGGGCACCAATACTGACTTTTGCGTGTTTAGTATCCAACCACAGTCTCGAAGAGTCTGACAGGTAATGGACACGCTTACCTCTAATTCTGAGCTTGAAGGGGCCTTCAGCAGAAGGTCGTATAAGTAGCCTGTGATAGCGATACCCCGCTGTCTTAGAAGTGCCAGAATCGGAGCGAGCACCTTGGTGAACGTCCTGGGTGCTGAGGCAAGGCCCAACGGGAGGGCCACAAACTAGTAGTGGTCCTTCCCGATAGCAAATCGCAGAAACCTCTGGTGTCTGGAGTATATGGGGACATGCAGGTATGCGTCCTTGATGTCCAAGGAGGCCAGAAAGTCCCCCGGATGGAGAGCCGTGACTACAGATCGAACCGACTCCATCCGAAAACTTTGTACCTTCACAAAGCAATTGAGGGCTCTGAGATCCAAGCTTGGACGAACCCCCTCCTTCTTCGGCACAATGAACAGATTTGAGTAAAAACCCCGTTCCAGTTCTGGAACTGGAATAACTACCCCGCGTTCCAGTAGACCCTGGACCGCCCCATACAGGGCCTCCCGATGGGTCGGTAGTAGCTGGAGATTGGAGGTGTTGAATCTGTCCGGTGGACAAGAGAGAAACTATCTTGTAGCCTGAGGAGATTACTTCGCAAACACACCTGTCGGAGATTAGTGCTGTCCACTGAGTCGCGAATTTGCGAAGACGTCTCCCCACCCGAGAGCTGGGTGGGGGTGGACCTTCATGCGGACGCAAATTTGTCCGCAGGCTTATTGGGTATGCGGGACCAGGGACGCTTTTGTCCTTGGGCAGGCGCTTTATCGGCCTGGGGTCTTTTCCCTGTCGCCCTAGGGGGACGAAAAAACCACTTGTGTGCAGTAAAGGAGGGCCCTTGCCCTTGGCGTGGCCCCTTACCCTTGCTAATTTGGGGAAGCAAAGTGCTTTTACTTCCTGTGGCATCCTTGATGATGTCATCCAGAGAAGCCCCAAAAAGTCTGTCGCCCTTAAAAGGCAGATCCAACAGGGCTTTCTTGGAAGTCTGGTCCGCAGACCAGCCTTTTAGCCAGATCAGGTGGCGTATTGCTACTGCATAAACCGAAGTTTTTAGACAGCAGGGGAATAGTATTCATGTCTGACTCGCAGACAAACCTAAGGCCCTGGACCAACAGGTCGGCCAATGTTATCTCATCAGGAGGAGCATCTCGCTCCTTAACCCCTGGAGTAGCAATCTTGCCCATTCAGTAAGTGTGTGAGACACTAGGGCCCCCGCCAATGCCGGGCGTACTGCCGAGCCTACCACTGAGTATAGGCAGCAAGCGAGTGCTTCAGCCTTCTTATCCACAGGGTCCTAGAAAACAGGAGCCCCTTCTACAGGAATTGTGGTGGCTCTATTAAGTCTGGACACCGGAGGGTCCACTATAGGGGGGAGAGGTCCATTTCTTCAGAAAACTCTCCTCAAAAGGGGTACCGTACCGCAAACCTCTTTGGGGCTGTAAGACCCTCAGTGGGTTCTCCCATTCCTTGTATAAGAGTTTATCAAAAGACACACAAGGGAACACCTTAGCAGTGCGGGCAGGTCTATGAAACCCAAGTGGACCGGAGTCTCTGCTGCTTCTGCAGTATTTTCCAATTTTAGCATATCCCGCACTGCAGTAATAAGGTCAGATACCAAAGCCGTCTCGCGTACTGACCTGGACTTTGAGTCATTCTCACTGTCCGGTCACGGTCTGCAGTCTCTGGTGCGTCAGAATCTGGGCCCCGAGCCGTAGCTGGACCTGGTTCTGCACCAGAATTATCCCCAGAAGCTTGCAGGGGATGGGGCGTTTACTACCCCCTGTATTCCCGTGTGCTGCTTCCACCCTGGCAGCAAACGCCTCTAGGATTGCCGACATAGCGTCCATAGACACCTCAGAGACACCAGCTGCTAAATCTGGTGTTTCAGGGGAGAAGACATCTGGCTCAGATGCCATGCTGACCACACGCTGACACTCACAGGGCTCCAGGCAAGATATCAATAGGCCACCCTCCTGCGCTGCAGAGATGCTGGGTTACCCAGAGGACTCACCACCCTGGATAGGTACTGCTATGCTGCGCCTATGATGCTGTCCCCTTGCTGCTGTGTCAGTCTGCTTCTTTTATCAGCACTTCCTGTGTGAATTTTCGCGCCAGTGTAATGCACCCTAGAGGCCGGAGGCTCTCGCAAAATGGTTGCCAAAACCGTCTGTATGGAAGATAATGTGGGCTCTAAGAAAATGGCCGCCGACAGAAGATAGAGGTCAGGCAGCCATAGCCCACAAAAAAGATGGCCGCCGAACGGCAATATCTGCATACAGGGTGGACAAACATGGCCGCCGATCACCTGATAGGGGCCAGTGGGTGTGGCCGAACTACAGGAAGATGGCCGCCAGGCAGTTACAAGAGGCCAAACTTGGCATGGACCACCTCAAAATGGCCGCCGACAGCATGGAGACACAGAAACACAGGTAAGCAAAAAATGACATTTCTTTTAAATGTTAGTTACAGCCAGCCCCGCTCCAGTGGGACCCCCTAGGTGACCCCCAGCACCCAGCAACCTTTAGCTAGAAGCCCAGGGAGGAGGGAAAGGCAGGGAGAGAGGGAAGAAAGGGGCCACAACCACTTACTTGATCTCTCCAGGAATGTCCAGCTAAATCACCCAGCCGAGGCAGGGGAGTTTTACTTACCTATCCTGCATGTATTCTGCTGGAAGACATTCCAAACAGATCATCGTCCGCGCACGGAAGGTGACTGTTGGCCAGGCATGCTGTGATTGGACCCAGAAGGGACGATCATATGTATGCCCTGGAGCATGACGCTCACCGGACAGGCTGC
The DNA here is from genome assembly GCA_029206835.1 of Rana muscosa. Taxonomy (NCBI): domain Eukaryota; kingdom Metazoa; phylum Chordata; class Amphibia; order Anura; family Ranidae; genus Rana; species Rana muscosa. The sequence goes on from CM055121.1 coordinate 99,306,267, forward strand.
TGCGACTCGGCCGTAAGGTCAGCCGAAGCTGAGCGGTCCGATGCAAGCCTTGGAGCGTAAGCTCACCGGCCAGGCTGCTGCGACTCGGCCGTAAGGTCAGCCGAAGCTGAGCGGTCCGATGCAGGCCCTGGAGCGTAGGCTCACCGGCCACCCGTGGAGCGACGGGCATGTCGTGGAAAACCCAGCGCGTAGCTAGGGTCGGCACACGCTCGATGGCCGAAACTGGGGAGACTACAAGGATCGAGGATCCAGCCTGTCACCCAGTCGGCAGTTGATCGAAGATCGCAGGAAACAACAAATGTAGCAAAAAAATAAAAAATATATATATATCTTTTTTCCCCGGACCAATGAGCCCGAAGGGAGCCATGTCCTACTCCTTGCTAGACAGAAAAAAACTGATCTGCGATGTGCAGACTGAGAGGGTATACCCAGAGGGTCCGCCCCCTGGGCGGTACTGTAGAAGGTGTGATGCAACACTTTTTACAAGTTTTTCTGCCTAGTCACTCCTAATTAACGGATAATACCCACTTTGTCAATAGAGAAGCTGTGTCGGTCCATGGACGAAAGAGTAAAAAGTTTTTTTAAAATATTTTTGGGGGATATTTATTATAGCAAAAAGTAAAAAATATTGCATTTTTAAAAAAAAATGTCGCTCTATTTTTGTTTATAGCGCAAAAAATAAAAACCGCAGAGGTGATCAAATACCACCAAAAGAAAAAGGATGTCAATTTTGTTTGGGAGCCATGTCGCACGACCGCGCAATTGTCAGTTAAAGTGACGCAGTGCCGAATCGCAAAAAGTGACCTGGTCCTTAACCAGCCAAAATGGTCCGGGACTTAAGTGGTTAAATGAATCCCCTTTGAAGGTACAAATGTCAAATATGGTAAAAAGTTTGTGAGCCTTAAAGTTAGCGTGCTTAGCAGTGAAGAGCAGAGAAAGGGGTCTGAGAGCAGGAAAAGTAAAGAGCAAAAGGGTGTGGAGTGACTATGGTGAAGGCCTTCCTTCCCTCTAATGCCTTGTATTTCCAGCACCAAACACATTTTGGTAACATTTCAACAATTAAAAAAATGCATTAAGATATTTTTTGACTCCAGATCCCTCTCTAACAAGGAAATAGACCTTGTGTCCAGCTATGCAAAACAATAGCTTTGTACTTACAAACTGCCACCACAATCTCTCTCTGCAGGCCAGTGTAACTTATTTCTTCCCTAAGGATTGCAAGATGGTTGCTTTCTCTTTATAGCATAACCATATAAGTAGTTAGACAAACATTTCAACAAACCTAAAATAACACCCTTACAAAGCCAAACTTGTTTCCCCTGAAATTCCAAACAATTTAGGAGGTATATGCCATATGCATCCCAGTGTTTTTTTACCATAAAAAAAATGCAAAATATTAAGAATATATACTACTGTGCAAAAGTTTTAGGCAGGTAGGAAAAAATGCTTTAAATTAAGAATGCTTCCAGAAATCAATATGGCACAATGTGTATTTACTTTCCAATTAACAAAATGTAAAATAAAAATGAACAAGAAAAATCCAAATCAAATCAATATTTGGTGCAACCACCGTTTGCCTTCAAAACAGCATCAATTCTTCTAGGTAGACTTGCACACAGTTTTTAAAGGAACTCGGCAGGTAGGTTGTTCCAAACATCTTGGAGAACTAACCACAGATCTTCTGTGGATAGAGGTTGCCTCAAATCCTTTGGTCTCTTCATGTAATCTTAGAAAGATATGATAATGTTGAGATCAGGGCGCCAAACCATCACTTCCTGGACTCCTTGTTTTTCTTTACACTGAAGACAGTTCTTAATGACATTGACTGTATTTTTGGGGTAGTTGCACTGCTGCAGAATAAATTGGGGTCCAACCACACGCCTCCCTGATGGCATGGCATGATGGATAAGTATCTGCCACTATTTCTCAGCACTGAGGACACCATTGATCCTGACCAAATCTCCAACTCCATTAGCAGAAATTGCAGCCCTAAGCACGTAAGGAACCTCCACCATGCTTCACTGTTGCCTGCAGGCACTCATTATTGTACCACTCTCCAGACCTTCACGAACAAACTGCCTCCTGCTACAGCCAAATATCTAAAATTTTAACTCATCAGTCCAAAGCAACTGCTGCCATTTTCAACACCCTAGTTCCTATGTTGTTCCTGCATAATTGAGTCGCTTAGCCTTGTTTTCATATCGGAGGTACGGCTTTTTTGGCTGCAATCCACTTATGGCCAAACTCCTCTGGACAGTAGATGGGTGTACCTGGGTCCCATTGGTTTCTGCCAGTTCTGTGCTGATGGCACTGCTGGACATCTTCCGATGTTGAAGGGAAGCATGATGTGTCTTTCATTTGCTGCATTAAGTTTCCTTGGCCAACCACTATGTCAACAGTCTTCACCCTTGCCCGTTTCTTGAAATCCATCTGCATTAAGTCTTTGCATGGGAGAGACCTTGCTGATGCAGAACAGCCATACTGTGTCGTCTTGTTGTGCTCATTCTTGCCATTTGCGCATGACCGGTGACATGAAACAGTCTTCCACAGCCCACCTTAGGAGCAGAGTTTGGCTGTTTCTGACCCACTTTTAAGCCTCCTACACACTTGTTTCTGTTAATGACTGTGTTTAACCACTTAAGCCCCGGACCATTTGGTAGCTAAAGGACCAGAGGTGAATTCAGAATTTTGCACTGCGCTGCTTTAACTGTAAATTGTGCGGACATGCAATGTTGTACCCAAACGAAATTTGCGTCCTTTTCTTCCCACAAATAGAGCTTTCTTTTAATGGTATTTGATTGCCTCTGCGATTTTTATTTTTTGCGATATAAACGGAAAAAGACCGAAAATTTTGAAAAAAAATGATATTTTCTACTTTTTGTTATAAGAAAAATCGAATAAACTCAATTTTAGTCATACATATAGGCCAAAATGTATTCAGCCACATGTCTTTAGTAAAAAAAATGTCAATAAGCGTATATTTATTGGTTTGCGCAAAAGTTATAGCGTTTACAAACTAGGGTACATTTTCTGGAATTTACACAGCTTTAAATTTATGACTGCCTAACTCATTTCTTGAGGTGCCAAAATGGCAGGGCAGTACAAACCCCCCCCCCCAAATGACCCCCATTTTAGAAAGTAGACACCCCAAGGAAATTGCTGAGAGGCCTGTTGAGCCCATTGAATATTTTTTTTTTTTTGTCCCAAGTGATTGAATAATGACAAAAAAAAAAAAATGACAAAAAGTTGTCACTAAATGATATATTGCTCACACATGCCATGGTTATATGTGGAATTGCACCCCAAAATAAATTTTGCTGCTTCTCCTGAGTACGGGGATACCACATGTGTGGGACTTTTTAGGAGCCTAGCCGCGTACGGGACCCCGAAAACCAATCACCGCCTTCAGGATTTCTAGGCACAAATTTTTGATTTGACTCCTCACTACCTATCACAGTTTCGAAGGCCATAAAATGCCAAAATAGCACAAAACCCCCCCAAATGACCCCATTTTGAAAAGTAGACACCCCAAGCTGTTTGCTGAGAGGCATGGTGAGTATTTTACAGCTCTCATTTGTTTTTGAAAATGAAGAAAGAACATTTTTTTTTTCTTTTTTTTTTTCAATTTTCAAAACTTTGTGACAAAAAGCGAGATCTGCAAAATACTCACAATACCTCTCAGCAAATAGCTTGGGGTGTCTACTTTCCAAAATGGGGTCATTTGGGGGGGTTTTGTGCCATCTGGGCATTCCATGGCCTCTGAAATTGTGATAGGCAGTGAGAAGTGAAATCAAAAATTTACACCCTTAGAAAGCCTGAAGGCGGTGCTTGGTTTTTGGGGTCCCGTACGCGGCTAGGCTCCCAAAAAGTCTCACACATGTGGTATCCCCGTACTCAGGAGAAGCAACAGAATCTATTTTGGGGTGTAATTCCACATATGCCCGTGGCATGTTTGAGCAATATATCATTTAGTGACAACTTTGTGCAAAAAAAAAAAAAATTGTCTTTTTTCCGCAACTTGTGTCAACATATAAAATACTCCATGGACTCGACATGCCTCTCAGTATATAGCTTGGGGTGTCTACTTTCCAAAATGGGGTCATTTGGGGGGGTTTTGAACTGTTCTGGCATTTTATACACAACATTAGGAAGCTTACATCCACTCTTCTAACCACTTGAAGACAAAGCCCTTTTTGACACTTTTTGTTTACATGAAAACATATTTTTTTTTGCAAGAAAATTATGTTGAACCCCCAAACATTATATATATTTTTAAAGCAAAGGCCCTACAGAATAAAATGGTGGGTGTTGCATTTTTTTTTTCGACACAGTATTTGCGCAGCGATTTTTCAAACGCATTTTTTGGGGAAAAAATACACTTTTTAATTTTAATGCACTAAAACACACTATATTGCCCAAATGTTTGATGAAATAAAAAAGATGATCTTAGGCCGAGTACATAGATACCAAACACGACATGCTTTAAAATTTCGCACAAACGCGCATTGGCGACAAACTACATACATTTTTAAAAGCCTTTAATAAAAGCCTTTACAGGTTACCCCGTTAGATTTACAGAGGAGGTCTACTGCTAAAATTACTGCCCTCGATCTGACCTTCGCGGTGATACCTCACATGCATGGTGCAATTGCTGTTTACATATGACGCCAGACCGACGCTTGCGTTCGCCATTGGGCAAGAGCAGGGCAGGACAGGGGTGCTCTTTTTTTTTTTTTTTTTTTATTATTAATTTTGCTTTTTTATTTTATTTTTAAACTGTTGCTTCCATATTTATAAATTTTTTTATCATTTTTATTGTTATCTCAGGGAATGTAAATATCCCCTATGATAGCTATAGGTAATGACAGGTACTCTTTTTTGAAAAAACTGGGGTCTATTGGACCCTAGATCTTTCCTCTGCCCTCAAAGCATCTGACCACACCAAGATTGGTGTGATAAAATGCTTTCCCAATTTCCCAATGGCGCTTTTTATATCCGGGGGGGGGGGGACATTCCCTCCCACTGCTTGTAAAAGTAGTCCAGAGGCTAATTAGCCACTAGGATTGCTTTTACATGAAAGCCGGCCGCTGGCTGAAAAGAATGATACCAAGATGATACCTAAACCCGCAGGCATCATTCTGGTATAAACATTCAAAGTCCAGCAACATACCAGTACGTTGCTGGTCCTTGTTGGACATGTATTGTAATCTTTTTTTTCATGCAGCCTTTTGGCTTAACGAAAAAAAAAGATTGATCGGTGGGTATGCCCACCATTAGAATACCGCCCTTCATCCACCCACTTCTAATGATGGGCATACATGCACCATTTATATATGCCGAAGCATGGGGGCATCTTCCCGCAAAAGTTACGCCGCGTACACATGGTCAGACTTTTCCACGGGCAAGCCTCCGTCGGAATTTCGACCGTATGTACGCGGCATTAGGAGAAAAATCGCTCCTCCGCCCCTGCTGCCCCAATGCTTCGGCATATTTGCTTTTTTTTTTTTTTTAACTGTGGTGGTGAAATCACCTCCTACAGCACTGGAGTCGCAGGGATCAGGCCTGTCTCTGCGAACGCTGCAGTTATGTGTGTTGTGTTTTGTAAGTGACAGTGATCGATCGATCCTGCACTTGGGTGGCCTGGGCTGGACGGAGGGGCAAAACGCAGGTGCTAGCAGGTATCTGGGCTGATCCCGCTAACACTGCGTTTTTGGGAACCATAAACTGCTGGGGACGCTAGTATAGATCTGATCTGATCAGATATTGATCTGTTCAGATACTATACCACTAAGGGAGGTGTATGCTTCACGCGTGGGTGTTAGCGTTACTGGCACTAACCTGACGCTGCCTGGGGTGTGACGCAGACCCTTTCTGACGCTAAAACCTAATTGATATCACCCGCCGGGCGATCAGGTGGTTAAATCTTTATTGGGTTATATACGACGGGTGCCCTGACACTATAAAAAGCAAACTAACTAACCAGCGTCACCCGTAACACTTATATGATGATCACTGGTGAAAGGGTTAACTAGGGGCAATTAGGGGGTTAAAACCTTTATTAGGTAATATATGGGGGTACCTGACGCTATATAAAAACCTGACGGCGAACCTAAAAAAAAATTACTGGCTACCGATCTGCATCACTGACACTAAGACAACGATCATAAAAACGATCGCTTAGCGACAGTGGTGATAGGGGGTGAAAGGGTTACCTGGGGGGCGATCAGGGGGTTAAACCTTTATTAGATAATATATGGGGGTACCTGACGCTATAAAAACCTGCGGCGAACCTAAAAAAAATTACTGGCTACCGATCTGCATCATCGACGCTAAGACAGCGATCTGAAAAATTATCGCTTAGTGACAGTGGTGATAGGGGGTGAAAGGGTTACCTGGGGGGCGATCAAGGGGGTTAAACCTTTATTAGGTAATATATGGGGGTACCCGACGCTATAAAAACCTGCGGCGAACCTAAAAAAAATTACTGGCTACCGATCAGCATCACCGACGCTAAGACATCGATCAGAAAAATGATCGCTTAGTGACGGCGGTGCTAGGGGGTGAAAGGGTTACCTGGGGGGTGATCAAGGGGGTTAAACCTTTATTAGGTAATATATGGGGGTACCCGACGCTATAAAAACCTGCGGCGAACCTAAAAAAAATTACTGGCTACCGATCAGCATCACCGACGCTAAGACATCGATCAGAAAAATGATCGCTTAGCGACGGCGGTGCTAGGGGGTGAAAGGGTTATCTGGGGGGTGATCAGGGGGTTAAACCTTTATTAGGGGGGGTTAGGGGGCTACACTGGACCTAAAACTAAATGTAGTGACACTTTTACAGTCACAAATGTCACTGATTGCAGTGATCACTAAATAAATGGTCACTGCAATCAGTGACACTGTGACTGGGGGTTATCTGGGGGGTGATCTGGGGGTGTCTGGGGGGGCGATTTATGTGCCTATGTGTCCTGGTGTCAGTGTAGTGTTGTGTGCACTAACCTGCATCTTCTCCTGTACGGTGCTCGGTATATGTGAGCGCCGCAGGAGAGATAACATCACTTCCTCGAGCCTGTGTAAACAGTACACAGGCAGGGGAAGCTCTCATTCGCCGGGAGCGATCGAGAGGGGGTGGCCGGAATCGAATGGCCGTCCCCTCATGCCGGATCGCTCCCGAAGGTAAAACGACCACCCACTGTAAAGAAGGGGGGTCCGATCGGACCCCCCAACTATACAAAGGCAATCACGTATATGTACGTGATTCTGCCTGTCGGTGCCATTCTGCCGACGTATATTTACAGTGGGCGGTCGTTAAGTGGTTAAAGTGGTTGTAAACTCTCCCCCACAACTTTATCCCATGTAAATCAGCATAAAAAACTCTAATGAACACTGCTTGTAGATATCTCCTTACTTGTTTAGGTATTGTTGTAATCCTTTTTGTTCTTTAGAATGGTGTCACTGGAGCATGCCCATATCTCTCCTGATTTACGGCATGCTCGTGTGCTTGTCTGTCTATTATCAGAACTTCCTACGGCACAACACTGAAATCCCACGAGACTCACTGCATAATCACTCAGAGCTTCCTCCTACACCCTATGTGACATCACATGGAGTGTAAACCTGGGCATCGGACTGCATTTCTGCAGTTTATCGGCTTAAGCTGATAAGACTGACATAGGCAAACACTAGAGAATCGGCACAAGTAAATACTATGAAATTAAACAAGTCGGCTATGAGCAGGGAAGCAGGGTTGCCATAGAAATGTTGGATTGAGAAGGAGGCTTGGTTAACAGTACAGGAAGTTCTGAATGTAAGGGCGGAAATACACTCTACTGTGAACTCAGAAAACAATATTTAAGATGGCGCTGCCTTACCCCTGGAAGCAAGTTTTTTTTAAAGTTTCTTTAAACAGTAAGTAATATGCGATTTGAGCTAGATTACAGCTTGTACTCTGTTTGATAATTACTTAATATAATGGACTAAATGAAAAGAAGCATCAGAGTGGGAGAGTTCACTTCCTCTTTAAACCTACATATGAAATTGATGATCATTAGCACCTGCTTGGTATAATTGGTAATCATACATCTGACACTTATCCTACAAAATCCCTGACTTTGTGTAGGTGTACAAAGTGTGCAAGTGTAAGAAATTATGCTGATTTGAAGCCAAAGGTTAGTTGCACAAAATATTAATTTAATTTAGACTTTTTTTCTGTTTGCACACTTTGCATTTTGTAAACCGATAAAAACAAACAATATTTTTGAAAGCATTCTTACTTTACAGCATTTCTTTACACCTGTCTGAAACTTTTGCACAGTACTGTATTTATTATACCCACACAGGCTTACAAGTTCCTCTCTTTCCTGCACATAGATTAACCACACAGACCAGAACTTTAGTAACGAAGATGTATTAGTGTATTATGCGTATATAATGCAATTTTCTTTCTTGTGCTTCCTGACTAATGGAGAGCTAAGCCTCTGTGTTTATGCAAACATTACAGTTACTCTAGCAATGACTTCCTATTACGGGAGCCGTGTCTCAAAGAAGACAAAAATAAATAAATAGTGGTAGGGCTCAGAGTAAAACTAAAATGGTCAACTATATAATATACTAAATACTGCTTTGTCACTCTTCATTGGATGGCACAGAGACCTTCAAGTAGAACTTACAGATCAGATGAAGTTGAGAGCTCCTCCTACAGAATAAAGAAGCTCCTTTAATAGTGGGTGTGGATAATCCTACACAAGATCACATATAGAAAGTGCCTTGTAAGCATTAACCTCTAGGCAAATATGCGGCCTCTAGGCAGGTGGGCCTTGGTGCTGAGTGGCTGCATATTTGTGTGCAAATACAGCTGTGCCAAGAGCGTGTGCCCTGTGCGCACCCGGCAGTGTTACCAGCGACCAACGGAAGGCTCCCGATCGCAAGCAGCCAATTACAGCGGTCACATGATCATAAACCCCGCCTCCTGTCATCCTAAACCACTTAAAGGGTGGAAGGTGCCAGCTCCATTGGGATTTAAAAAAAAAAATATCCTTTTATACTGAATATTATAACAGCTACATAATGCAAAAAGTAATTGTAATGAACCAGCAGGTGCACATTAAATTAATGGGTATTTAAATTAGTCACACAAGAAGAAAAATAGGATTTTTATAACAGCTTACCTGTAAAATCCTTTTCTTGGGAGTACATCACGGGACACAGAGCGACATAGTCATTACTAATGGGTTATATAGATACCGTCAGGTGCTGGCACTGGCAACTTCCAAAACCGGAAGTACCCTCCCCTATATAAGCCCCTCCCATCCGGGAGCACCTCAGTTTTGTAGCAAAGCAATAAGTGTCCCCAAAGAGGGGCGGGAGCTCTGTGTCCCGTGATGTACTCCCAAGAAAAGGATTTTACAGGTAAGCTGTTATAAAAATCCTATTTTCTTTCTCGTACATCACGGGACACAGAGCGACATAGTCATTACTAATGGGATGTCCTAAAGCAATGCCAAATGAGGGGGGGGGATACACCATATATAAGCTGAGCGCTATCAGACATGAGGATCTTTTGCGGCCTGCAACACACTGCGCCCAAAGGCGACATCCTCCTGACTTCCAACGTCCACCTGGTAGAACCTAGTAAACGTGTGTACTGAAGACCATGTTGCGGCCTTACAGATTTGAGCCAGGGAGGCCTGGTGATGCACTGCCCATGAAGTTCCAACTGCTCTCGTGGAGTGCGCTCTAACTTTGAACGGAGGCGGTCTCCTTCTCAAGCCATAGGCTTGTATTATGACCTGTCGAATCCACTTGGCTAAAGTAGATTTTGACGCTGCCTGACCCTTTCTGGGGCCTTCCGGCAGAATAAACAAAGTATCCGTTCTGCGAATCTGAGCAGTGGCTTTTAGATAAGCTTTAACTGCTCTTACTACATCCAAAGAATGCAATAACTTTTCCTCTACCGAAGTAGGTTTGGGGAAAAAAGAAGGAAGAACCATATCTTGGTTCAAATGAAACCTCAATACCACCTTAGGAAGAAAGGCTGGATGAGGACGTAACACTACTCTGTCCTTATGGATAACCAGATATGGCTCCTTACAGGACATAGCTGCTAATTCCGACACTCTTTTAGCCGAACAAATGGCTACTAGAAAAATCAATTTCCTGGTGAGAAGCACCAAGGAAATATGCTGTAATGGTTCAAATGGTTGTTTCTGTAGAACTGACAGAACCAAGTTTAGATCCCATGGACATATGGGAATATTAACCGGAGGACTAATACGCATCACTCCTTGTATAAAGGCTTTGACTAGTGAATGCGAAGCCAAGGGCCTTTGAAAAAATATTGACAAGGCCGAAATCTGACCCTTGATAGTACTCAAGGCAAGCTTCCTATCTACAGCCCACTGTAGGAAGTCCAGAATCCTACCTATTACGTACTTATGTGGATGCCATTTCTTGGCCTCACACCACGCGATGTACGCCTTCCAGATTCTATAGTAGATCTGCCTGGATACCGGCTTCCTGGCATTGATCATGGTAGATACCACAGCATTAGAGAGCCCTCTCTTTTTTAGAAAGTGGGCTTCAATAGCCAGGCCGTCAAACCTAGGGCTGGTAAGGAAGGGTGGTATATCGGTCCTTGCGAAAGCCGGACGACGTGGGAGAGTCCAAGGACTCCCCACTGAAATTTTACAATCTCCGCGTACCACGCTCTTCGGGGCCACGCTGGAGCCACCGGAATCACCGGTTTCTTTTCTACCCTGATTCTGCAGAGTAATCGAGGTAACCATTGTGGCGGTGTGAATGCATATATCAGCTTGAACTGATCCCAAGGGAACACTAGGGCATCCGAGCCGCAAGCTAGGGGATCCCTTGTCCGAGAGACAAACCTGTCCCCCTTTGCGTTGAATCTGGATGCTAGAAGATCTACATCCGATGTTCCCCACCGCTGACATATTGTCCAGAAAACCTCGGGGTGAAGGGACCCTTCCTCTGGGCCTAATTGCTGGCGACTTAGAAAGTCCGCCTTCCAATTCTCCACTCCTGGAATGAATACCGCAGATATGGCTGGGACATATTTTTCTGCCCATTTCAGGATGTAATTTACTTCCCTCTGGGCTGCACGACTCCTGGTGCCCCCCTGATGATTGATATATGCCACTGCTGTGGCATTGTCTGATTGCATTCTGACAGGGGACCCTTGGAGTTTGGATGTCCATGCTACTAGGGCATACCGGGCTGCTCGTATCTCTAAGAGATTGATGGGCAGGGCCTTTTCTGCATCCGACCATCTGCCCTGGAGAGACTATTGCTCCAGTACTGCTCCCCAGCCTATAAGGCTGGCATCTGTAGTGACCACCTTCCAAGAAATCGGACTGAAGGATTTCCTTTTTTCCAGATTCTGGGGAACCAACCACCAACGGAGGCTCTTGCGAACGGAAGGACATTGTAAGTCTAGGGCCTGAACTTTTTTGTTCCAGGCTGACAGTATGGCCCCTTGCAAATTCCTTGAATGGAATTGACCGTAGGGTACTGCTTCGAATGATGCCACCATTTTTCCCAGCAGCCTCATATACAGGCGTATGGACGGCTGTCTTTTTTGTACCCACTAAGTGGATCAAATCTTTCAAAGACAACACCTTTCCTCGAGGCAAGAATATTTTTTCTCTGGCCTGAATCCAACCTTAGCCCCAAGTATTCCAGACTTTTGACTGGTTTCTAGGGCTGACTTGTCTCGGTTGATAATCCAACCGTGAGATTCCAGATACTTGATCGTCTTGTGAACGACCACGTCTAGTTTTTTCACTGAGTGGTCTATCAGCAACAAGTCATCCAGATATGCCATTATCATTACACCTTGTGTTCTTAGATTGGCCAATAAAGGGCCAGAATTTTTGTAAACACTCGTGGTGCTGTGGCCAAACCGAAGGGTAAGGCTCTGAACTGAAAATGGCGCCCTTCTACTGCAAAGCGTAGAAATTTTTGGTGGACTGGAAAGATGGGAATGTGCAAATAAGCATCTTTGATGTCGATCGCGGCTAACCAATCCTCCCCTTGTAGGGCAGTGGCCACCGATCGGATCGACTCCATCGGAAAGTCCTGATATACAGGAATTTGTTTAGCCCTTTTAGAATTAATATGGGCCTCCCGTCCGCGTTTGCTTCGGGACTGTAAAGAGGTTTGAGTAAAACCCGAACCCTCATTCTTCCAGGGGAACCTCCATAATTACTCCTTGGAGCAATAGTTGTTCTAGTGCCAACAGGAGGGACTCTCTCTTCCGGGGATCCCTTGGCACGTTTGACCTCAAAAATGGGAAGGAGGAGAGTCTTTTAACTCCAAACTGTATCCCAAACCTACTGCGGAGAGCACCTATCTGTCTTGATCGTGTCCCGCCAGGTCTCTTGCGAACAACTGGAGTCCTCCCAGGGTTTCTCATTACCCTGCTACTGTCCCTGTTTTTTACCCCCGGGATTTGACCGAGGAGGCCGTCGGAACTGTTACACAGCCGATGCCCCAGGGACTGGAGAAGCAGGCCTCTTAAAGAGGGACCTCTAACTCTGCTTTTAACCGGTAAGAGCGTATTTTTACCGCTGGAAATTTTCTGGATATATTTGTCCAGGTTTTCCCTGAATAAGCGTTCACCATGAAATGGGACGCTAACCAGCCATTCTTTACACGGAGCTTCAGCAGACCAGTTTTTGAGCCATAGGAGCCTACGCATATGTACTATAGACAGCGTAAGGCGGGAGGCCTGATGGACTGAATCCTCTATGGCGTCAACCGCAAAGCCTAAGGCTCTAGGTAGATCAGCTAGGGCAAAGCCTGCTGATCTGTCAAGTCCCTCAAGACCTGTTTCAACTGATCCTTCACTGCTTAGCAGACCCCAATAGCTGCTACTGCTGGTTGTATCACCAAGCAGATTTTCATAAGGACTCCAATCTTTTATCTATTGGGTTCTTGAACATTTGGACATTATCCACTGGACATGTCAGTGATTTATACATACAAGAGATGGCTGCGTCCATTGTAGGGACCTTCCATTTTTTTTTTTTTGATGAACTTATCCTCCATGGGATAGACCACCGGAAATCTCTTGGGGGAATAAATATTTTCTCAGGACGTTCCCAATCCTGGTAAATGAGCCCTTTCAGTAAAGGGTGAAGTGGAAAAGAACAAACAGTCTGGGGGCTTCTAGCGACCCCAACGAGGATACAGTAGTGGTTGATGGTTCCGCAAGGTGCATTTTTAAATGCTGATCGGACCATGTTAGTCAGAGACTGAACCCATAATCTTTCAGCTTGAGATGCTGAGAAAAGGTTCCCCCACTGTTGATTCCTCTATAACAGAATCAACCTTATCCTGATCCCCTTCAGGCAGGTCGATCCCTGTATGGGACTGTTGCTCTGCTAACAGGCATTCTGAAGGAGGAGACGGAGATCGGGCGTGCTTTCCCTGACAGGGAGGCAGCGATAAATGTTGACAATCTCTCTCTAATCCTCCCAGAGCTGAGGAAAAAACCTCCTCTGTTACATACACAGGAGCAGGTGACTGAGGACAGCCACAGTACCAAGTACCCCTGCGGGGTCTCTACGGTCACTTACCTCTGAACTTCAGGGGAGACTGGTGCAGCAGGAGTATGCCCAAGATCCTCCGAGCCCGATGAGACCCCCTTCGCTTCCTGGAAGATTCAGTTCCGGAGCTTCTGGACGGCATATTCCTAAGCCTAAAGCTGAGGTATTCCAGCCGTAATACACCACTTTTACTGAGAATAGTCTAGCACAATTGCTGCTATATCACAGTTGGTGTCTACTAATGTGCCTTTCTAGGGGATGCCTGTATCAACCGCTTGCTGTATGCCTTTAAATGTTGCCAGCTCTGTCTCTGTACTTCATAGCCAGCTCACTACAATATTGTGATTTTTTTTAAACTGCTGGGACGCCCGCACATGCGCAGAAGCGCTGCGGCGCGCACAGAGCGTCATCCCCCAGGCTCCGCCCCCTTTCCCGGCTCACCTCTATATATAGAGGCGCGTGCACGCGCACGCGCGCGGGCACGTGCGCCTTCGGCGCTAATTTCAAATATGGTAACAAGGGACAGGAGCCAGGGCCCCTCTTTGCCGCAGGCCGGGGGATGGACGAGCACTGCAACATGGCAGAGGAAGCAGTTTCCTATAAGAGAACTCACCATCTGCCTGGACTTTGCTCTGCTGAGAAGAAGCTAGTCCACATGACAAGAAAACATTCCACAGCGGCCTCTAGTGGACAAACACAGGTACCGCAGTCTAATATATTAAATATATATATATATATATATAAAAAAAAATTTTTTTTTTTTTTTTTTTTCTTGACCACCATTAAAAATTATTACATTTTTTTAGTAGTTACAGGCATGCACAGAATTTTGCGGGAATACCATTAGGTAACAGACAGAAAGACAAATTAGGCTTGGGGGTCCCCCAATAGAACCAAGTTCCTGGGGGCCCCCACTTACCTGTTCCCCGCCGCAGGACTTTGTTTGGTCCACAAAAGCCCAAACTTCACCTATCACGGCAGGCATTGTAATCAAACCTTCAGGGACCGGGTTCCCAAGGATTCCACTCCCCTGGACCTGTATAGCACCCTGCACAGAAAACATCTTGGTCGTGGGTATGACCAGAGCTCTGGATCCCAGGGTCCAGCTCTCCTAAGAGAAGCATTACAGGCAAAACCTTGCTCTTCTCTGCAAGGCCCGGGTACCGACCGTTTAGCTATGAAGCTTTTTTGGTCGGATCCGGAATAGCTTACTGAGGCCCAAAAGAACCTGTACGCAAGCTCAGTGAAAAACACATGTTTCTTCTTGGCCAACACCTTAGACACTGGCAAAAAACTGAGGTGCTCCCGGATGGGAGGGGCTTATATAGGGGAGGGTACTTCCGGTTTTGGAAGTTGCCAGTGCCAGCACCTGACGGTATCTATATAACCCATTAGTAATGACTATGTCGCTCTGTGTCCCGTGATGTACGAGAAAGAAAAGTCATTAACCACTTGCCGCCCACCCACCGTCAAATGACGGCTGGGCGGTGCGGCTCTCGTTCTGGGTGGACGACATATGATGCCTTCCCAGAATGACCACTCTCACGTACTGTGTTGCTAGGACACGGCGTGACCCTGATCTGTGTAAAGAGCCACGGCTCTTTAACCATGTGATCGGCTGTGTCCAATCACTCCCGATCACAAGTAAAGACGAAGATGCCGGCAATCGGCGCTCCTCGCCTCACACTGACAGAGTGTGAGGAGAGGAGAGCCAATCAGCGGCATTTCCTCACAGGGGACAGCTAGGTGTGTAATCAGGGCACTGATCAATTAAGGAGGCAGTATACAATTGAGTGCCCACCAGTGCCAGCAATGTGTGCCCACCAGTGCCAGCAATCAGTGCCCACAAGTGCCAGCAATCAGTGCCCACAAGTGCCAGCAATCAGTGGCCATTAGTGATGTCAGTCAGTGCTGGCTATCCCTGCTGCCCATCAATGCCGCCTATCTGTGCCCATCAGTGCTGCCTATCTGTGCCCATCAGTGCCGCCTATCTGTGCCGCCTATCACTGCTCATCAGTGCCACATATCAGTGCCCATAAGTGCGGCATATTCGTGCCTCCTTATCAGTGCCACCTCATCAGTGCAGCCTATCAGTGCCCATCAATGCAGCCTCATAAGTGAAGGAGAAAATTACTTATTTACAAAATGTACTGACAAACTAAGAAAAACTTTTTTTTTTTTTACTTTGTCTTTTTTTGTTTTTAGGAAAAAAATAAAAAAACAGAAGTGATTAAATACCACCAAAAGAAAGCTCTATTTGTGTGAAGAAAATGATAATTTCTTTTTTTTTTTATCCAGAAAAAAATGATAATTTCACATGGTTACAGTGTAGCATGACCGCGCAATTGTCATTCAAAGTGTGACAGCGCTGAAAGCTGAAAAAGGGGCCTGGGCAGGAAGGGGGTGTAAGTGCCCTGTATTGAGGTGGTTAATGTAAAGGAGGCAGTAAATATTATAAACACATTGCTTACCTGTTGATCATCAGGTGTCCAGATCCCACAGGTTATTTGACTCTCTAAGTTAATCTCCGATGACCAATGCCTCTGTCCACTCACTGAACCGACGAGCACAAATCCGTCGCGGTACGAGATCAAAGCTTGAGTGCCATCATGGCTCCAGGTAAAGTCACTAACCTGTAAAGGATAAAGAGTAAAACTAAATTATTTGGGCTTGATGGGCATGTCTATTAACACAGAGCGGAACTTTCCACTCAGTCAACATTGACAATTTTTACCCCTTATGCTGCTAGCATTAGTAAATAGATAGAAAAGTATATCGTAATTACTTGTTTTAAACTTTTTTTTATTTTTTTTACATTTCTTCAGCTACTTTCTGGTTTTAAGGCCTAGGCAAATGATGTCATACATCCCAGGAGTCTTCAGGATAGGAGGAGTTTTCTCAACTAATCACACCCTCCATGTACAGATGGGCGCGTTAGTTTGAACATTTAGGCTGGGTTCACACTGCAGCAAACTCCAGATCACAGCAGGGGGGTCCAGTGTGTGTCCCTGTTAACCGTTTCAGGTCCGATTTCAGCCCAAATTTTGGGCTGAATTGGGACCTGAAACAGACCAAAAGACACACAGGACTCCATCGAGAGCCGGTCACAATCTCCTGCTATGCAAACTGAATGCGAGGAAACCTGCATCCAATTCACAATAGTGTGAACCCAGCCTAAAAACCTATTAAATTGCGTTTTTGGTTTGTGGTTCTCAGATGCAGTATTGTTCCAATTTAACTTACCGTATATACTCGAGTATAAGCCGACTCGAGTATAAGCCGAGGTACCTAATGTTGCCAAAAAAACTGGGAAACCTTACTGACTTGAGTATAAGCCGATGCCTCACTGTCCACTGTTCCCTAGCTCGCTGTTCCCTATTTTACATTGTAAATAGTACCTGTAAAGAAGTTGCAGCTGCGGCGTCCATCGTTCAAATTCCGCGGCGTCCATCGTTCAAATTCCACGGTCCCTTCCTGTTCCTTCCTTGATAAGCGATTCTCAGCAGACACTCTCCGCCTATCACGATCATTCTCTCATCCTCAGTTCTCCCAGCAGACACTGTGTTGGGTGTTCCGCCAATCACAGACGTCTGCTGGAAAACTGAGGATGAGAGAACGTTCGTGATAGGCGGAGAGTGTCTGATGAGACTCGCTTATCACGGAAGGAACAGGAAGAGACCGCGGAATTTGAACGCTGGACGCCGCGGAATTTGAACGATGGACGCTGCAGTCGCAATTTCTTTACAGGTACTATTTACAATGGAAAAATTTAGCTGACTCGAGTATAAGCCGAGGGGGGACTTTCAGCCCCAAAAAAAGGGCTGAAAATCTCGGCTTATATTCGAGTATATACGGTAATATGTACAGTGGGGCAAAAAAGTATTTAGTCAGCCATCAATTGTGCAAGTTCTCCCACTTAAAAAGATGAGAGAGGCCTGTAATGGTCATCATAGGTATACCTCAACTATGAGAGACAAAATGTGGAAACAAATCCAAACAAACACATTGTTTGATTTGGAAAGAATTTATTTGCAAATTATGGTGGAAAATAAGTATTTGGTCAATATCAAAAGTTCATCTCAATACTTTGTTATATATCCTTTGTTGGCAATGACAGAGGTCAAACGTTTTCTGTAAGTCTTCACAAGGTTGTCACACACTGTTGCTGGTATGTTGGCCCATTCCTCCATACAGATCTCCTCTAGAGCAGTGATGTTTTGGGGCTGTCGCTGGGCAACACGAACTTTCAACTCCCTCCAAAGGTTTTCTATGGGGTTGAGATCTGGAGACTGGCCAGGCCACTCCAGGACCTTGAAATGCTTCTTACGAAGCCACTCCTTCATTGCCTGGGCGGTGTGTTTGGGATCATAGTCATGCTGAAAGACCCAGCCACATTTCATCTTCAATGCCCTTACTGATGGGAGGAGGTTTGCACTCAAAATCTCACCATACATGGCCCCATTTATGCTTTCATGTACACGGATCAGTCGTCCTGTTCCATTTGCAGAGAAACAGAACCAAAGCATGATGTTGCCACCCCCATGCTTCACAGTAGGTATGTGTTCTTTGGTTGCAACTCAGCATTCTCTCTCCTCCAAACATGATGAGTTGTGTTTCTACCAAACAGTTCTACTTTGGTTTCATCTGACCATATGACATTCTCCCAATCCTCTTCTGGATCATCCAAATGCTCTCTAGCAAACCTCAGATGGGCCCGGACATGTACTAGCTTAAGCAGGGGGACACGTCTGGCACTGCAGGATCTGAGTCCCTGGTGGCGTAGTGTGTTACTGATGGTAGCCTTTGTTACGTTGGTTCCAGCTCTCTGCAGGTCATTCACTAGGTCCCCCAGTGTGGTTCTGGGATTTTTGCTCACCGTTCTTGTGATCATTTTGACCCCACGGGGTGAGATCTTGCGTGGAGCCCCAGATCAAGGGAGATTATCAGTGGTCTTGTATGTCTTCCATTTTCTAATTATTGCTCCCACAGTTGATTTCTTCACACCAAGCTGCTTGCCTATTGCAGATTCAGTCTCCCCAGCCTGGCGTAGGTCTACAATTTAGTTTCTGGTGTCCTTCGACAGCTCTTTGGTCTTCACCATAGTGGAGTTAGGAGTGTGACCGTTTGAACTTATCAGTATAAAAGACACCTGTCCACAACCTCAAACAGGTGCCATTAATACAGGTAATGAGTGGAGGACAGAGGAGCCTCTTAAAGAAGAAGATACAGGTCTGTGAGAACCAGAAATCTTGCTTGTTTGTAGGTGACCAAATACTTATTTTCCACCATAATTTGCAAAAAAAAATCTTTCCAAATCAGACAATGTGATTGTCTGGATTTGTTTCCACATTTTGTCTCTCATAGTTGAGGTATACCTATGATGACAATTACAAGCCTCTCTCATCTTTTTAAGTGGGGGAACTTGCACAATTGGTGACTGACTAAATACTTTTTTGCCCCACTGTAAATGTGTAACATTGTAACGGCAACAAGACTCCCATGAGGAGTCTGCATAATACACAAATAAACAAAAAAAGGTGAATGTAGGGGTCAACTTAAATGGCATTTGTGGTTAACAAATCTGCTCGTCAATACCCAATACACACATGGCATTCGAAAAAACAAGCTGTAAAGCCACTACCAACGCCAGGAAAAAGCGACTGTAAAAAAGTGCTTTTAGTAGCTTTTTGCATTGGTGTTAATGCACGTTTAACCGCATTTCTCTGCCTTTATTCAAAATCAATAGTTCCCTATAAGAGCCCATTGATTTAAATAGAAGTTGCACCAGAAGTTGGATCATGATGCTCCGACTTGCTGTGTTGCTTGTGCGCTGAGGATCTTGAAAAGGAACCCTCGGCAAAAAAAAGACGACGGGAGGTCCCCCCCAGACCATACCAGACCCTATAATAAGGCTTACCTGTAGCTACCCTGGATATCTCCTAAACCTGCACGGTCTAAGAGATATCCCCCTGTATCTGCATGTGCCAAAGTCATCGGCACATGCGCACTGAAGCAAGGGCACGTCGTGCCCTTGCTTCAGTTAGACTGTGCCGTTACCGGCATGCGCGGGAGTGACGTCACGCGGCTCCGGCCAATCACAGAGCCGGAGTCTGCGGTCCCAGAAGGAAGAGGGGCAAGAAGATGGACAAAGCCTGCACAGGGGACAGCGCTGGATTCGTTTTCAGGCAAGTGTCACATAATGGGCTAGAATGTGGTGCACACTAGCCCATTATACTTTTAATTTGCAGGGTTTGGAGTGAGCAAAAGAGGAAGTAAAACCCACCAGAATTGACTAAAAAAAGGATTTAAAATCAGCCGGCACACAAGGAGGTAAGTGTAAAGAGGGTCAGGCCACCTCCTGGATTTCCAGATCTTGACATGTCGGCAACAAAGTGAGTATAAAAGCTTCTTCTTTATTAATTCCAAGGAGGAAAATATTCCACAAAGCAACCAATTTCAGTCAAAAGATGACCTTATTCATAGATGATCTGTCTCTTGTTTACAATTTACTGGTTCACCACGTGCCAATAGTATTGCTTTTGCTATACTCCAGCATTTTGAGAGGAAAGATAAACATTGCTTACAAAGCATCTACTCTGCAAACCGTTCGGTGATTGGGCAAGGAGAGAGGAGGGGTGGACGGTGAAGTTACAAACAACACTACAATGGCTCTGTAGGACACCCATAGCTGGGTTTTGGAAGAGCTGAATTCAGTATAGCAATGGCTGTACTAACAGTGCTAAGTGAAACCGTAAACAAAAAAATAATAAAAGGAGATGGCAGTTACCCCATTGCACTGAATTCCTTATGAGCCAGAAGATTTAAAAAAAAAAAAAAAAAAATTCTGGCGTTTTTCTTTAAAGTTATTTTAGTAAAGCATTTTACGCGATTTAAAATAATAAAAAATGGAGCTGAACCTGTTAAATACATATATAGTTGGTATAGAAAATAATCACATTTTGTTGCTTTGCAGCCTGAAATGAAGACATACATCTTTTTATGTTTTATCTAGCTGTATTGGCTAGTGCAACTTATAACGGAGTTGGAAAAGTAGGATTTTTAAAACAGCTTACCTGTAAAATCCTTTTCTTGGAGTACATCACGGGACACAGAGCGGCATAGTCATTACTATGTGGGTTATATAGAATTACCTTCAGGTGCTGGCACTGGCAACTTCCAAAACAGGAAGTACCCTCCCCTATATAAGCCCCTCCCATCCGGGAGCACCTCAGTTTTGTAGCAAAGCAATACGTGTCCCCAAAAGAGGGGTGGGAGCTCTGTGTCCCGTGATGTACTCCAAGAAAAGGATTTTACAGGTAAGCTGTTTTAAAAATCCTACTTTCTTGTTCATACATCACGGGACACAGAGCGGCATAGTCATTACTATGTGGGACGTCCCAAAGCAATGCCAAATGAGGGGGGGGATACACCATACATAAGCTGGGCGCCATCAGGCATGAGGATCTTTTGCGGCCTGCAACACACTGCGCCCAAAGGCGACATCCTCCTGACTTCTAACGTCCACCTGGTAGAACCTAGTAAACGTGTGTACTGAAGACCATGTTGCGGCCTTACAAATTTGAGCCAGGGAGGCCTGGTGATGCACTGCCCATGAAGTTCCAACTGCTCTCGTGGAGTGCGCCCTAACTTTGAACGGAGGCGGTCTACTTCTCAAGCCATAGGCTTGTATTATGACCTGTCGAATCCACTTGGCTAAAGTAGATTTTGATGCTGCCTGACCCTTTCTGGGGCCTTCCGGCAGAACAAACAAAGAATCCGTTCTACGAATCTGAGCAGTGGCCTTTAGATAAGCTTTAACTGCTCTTACTACATTCAAAGAATGCAATAACTTTTCCTCTACCGAGCTCGGTTTGGGGAAAAAGGAAGAACCACATCCTGGTTCAAGTGAAACCTCGATACCACCTTAGGAAGAAAGGCTGGGTGAGGACGTAATACTACTCTGTCCTCATGAATAACCAGACATGGCTCTTTACAGGACATAGCGGCTAATTCCGACACTCTTCTAGCCGAGCATATGGCTACTAAAAATATCAATTTTCTGGTGAGTAGAACCAAGGAAATGTGCCGCAAAGGTTCAAATGGCTGCTTCTGCAGAACCGACAGAACCAAATTTAGATCCCATGGACATATGGGAGCTTTAATCGGTGGAATAATACGAGTCACCCCTTGCATAAAGGATTTGACAAGTGAATGCATAGCCAGGGGCCTTTGAAATAGTATTGATAAGGCCGAAACCTGACCCCTGATAGTACTTAAGGCAAACTTCCTGTCTACAGCCCACTGTAGGAAGTCCAGAATTCTGCCTATAACGTACTTACGTGGATGCCACTTTCTGGCCTCGCACCAAGTGATGTACGCCTTCCAAACTCTATAGTAGATCTGCCTGGATACAGGCTTCCTGGCATTGATTATAGTTGATACCACAGAGTTAGAGAGACCTCTCTTCTTTAGGATGTGGGATTCAATAGCCAGGCCGTTAAACTTAGAGTTAGTAAGGAAGGGTGGTATATTGGCTCTTGCGAAAGCAGGTCCGGACGACGTGGAAGGGTCCAAGGACTCCCCACAGACATTTTGATGATCTCCGCGTACCAGGCCCTTCGGGGCCACGCTAGAGCCACCAAGATCACCAGCTTCTTTTCCAACCTGACTCTGCGAAGGAGTCGAGGCAACAATTGTAGCGGAGGGAATGCATATATCAGTCTGAACTGATTCCAAGGGAACACCAGAGCATCCGAGCCGCAAGCGAGGGGATCCCTTGTCCGGGAGACAAATCTGTCCACCTTTGCGTTGAATCTGGATGCTAGCAGATCTACATCCGGTGTTCCCCACCGCTGACATATTGCTCGGAAGACCTCGGGATGAAGGGACCATTCCCCTGGGCATAACTGTTGGCGACTTAGAAAGTCCGCCTTCCAATTCTCCACCCCTGGAATGAAGACAGCTGACATACATGGGACATGCTTTTCTGCCCATTCCAGGATGTGACTTACTTCCCTCTGGGCTGCACAACTCCTGGTGCCTCCCTGATGATTGATATATGCCACTGCTGTGGCATTGTCTGATTGAATTCTGACAGGGGACCCTTGGAGTCTGGATGCCCAGGCTACTAGGGCATACCGGGCTGCTCGTATCTGTAAGAGATTGATGGGCAGGGTTTTTACTACATTTGACCATCTGCCCTGGAGAGACCATTGCTCCAGTACTGCCCCCCAGCCTATAAGGCTGGCATCTGTAGTGACCACCTTCCAGGATATCGGACTGAAGGGTTTTCCCTTCTGGAGATTCTGGGGGATCAACCACCAGCAGAGACTCTTCCGAACGGAAGGGGACAAAGCCATCGGGAAGTCTAGAGCCTGAATTTTTCCGTTCCAGGCTGACAATATGGCCCTCTGTAAATTCCTTGAGTGGAATTGGGCGTATGGCACAGCTTCGAATGATGCTACCATCTTTCCTAGCAGCCTCATGCACAGGCATATGGACGGCTGTCTTTTTGCACAAAGTAGGCGGACCAAGTCCCTCAAAGAGGATACTTTGTCTTGAGGTAGGAAAATCCTCCTCTGGTCTGAATCCAGCCGTAGCCCTAGATATACCAGGTTTTTCACTGGCTGTAGGGCTGACTTGTCCAGGTTGATGACCCAACCGTGAGATTCTAGATACTTGATTGTATCGACAATTACCACTTCTAGCTTGGCAACTGAGTGGTCCATCAACAACAGGTCGTCTAGGTATGCCATTATCGTTACACCTCGTGTTCTTAGATCGGCCAACAGTGGGGCCAGAATTTTTGTGAACACTCGTGGTGCTGTGGCCAGACCGAATGGTAAGGCTCTGAACTGAAAATGGCGCCCTTCTACTGCAAAGCGTAGAAATTTTTGATGACCTGGAAAGATGGGAACATGCAAGTAAGCATCTTTGATGTCGATCGAGGCTAACCATTCCTCCCCCTGTAGGGCAGCGGTGACCGATCGGATCGACTCCATCCGGAAGGACCGGACGTTTAGAAATTTGTTTAGACTCTTTAGGTCCAATATGGGTCTTATGTCCCCGTTTGGTTTCGGGACTGTGAAAAGGTTTGAGTAGAAACTCAACCCCCACTCTTCCATAGGAACCTCCATAATTACTCCTTGGAGCAATAGTTGTTCTAACGCCACTAGGAGACACCTTCTTTTCAGAGGGTCTTTTGGCATGCCTGACCACATAAAATGGGAAGGAGGAGACTCTTTTAACTCCAACTTGTATCCCCGAGTTACTGCGGAGAGCACCCATCTGTCTTTGATCGTCTCCCGCCAGGTCTCTGTGAACAACTGAAGTCTTCCCCCCACCCGTTTGAGTGGGGGCAGCCCTTCATAGGCTTGACTTGGAGGCTGGTTTAGTACCTCTTCGGATCCAGGGTTTTTTATTACCCTGTGACTGTCCCTGATTTTTACCTCCTGAGTTTGACCGAGGAGGCCGTCGGAACTGCTTAGTAGCAGACGTCCCAGGGATAGGAGAGGTAGTCCTCTTAAAAGATGGACCCCTAGACCTCTTTTTAATTGGTAAGAGAGTACTTTTACCACTGGAAATCTTCTGGATATACTTATCCAGGTCTTCGCCAAAAAGGCGTTCTCCATGAAATGGGAAGCTAACTAAGAGCTTCTTACAGGGAGCCTCAGCAGACCAGTTCTTGAGCTACAGAAGCCTACGCATATGTACCAAAGACAGCGTGAGGCGGGAGGCCTGATGGATAGAATCCTTGATGGCGTCAACCGCAAAGCATAATGCTCTAGGCAGATCAGCCAGAGCCTGGGCCTGCTAGTCTGGCAAATCCCTCAGGTCCATTTTCATTTGATCCTTTAAAGCTTGGCAGACCCCAATAGCTGCCACTGCTGGCTGTGTAACAGCCCCTGCTGTGGAAAAGCAGATTTTAATAAAGACTCCAATTTTTTATCTACTGGATCTTTGAACATTTGAACATTATCTACTGGACATGTCAGTGATTTGTTCACAGAAGAAATGGCTGCGTCCACCGTAGGAACATTCCATCTCAGGGTGAATTTTTCCTCCATGGGATAGATCACCTGAAATTTCTTAGGCGGAACAAATAGTTTATCAGGATGTTCCCAGTCCTGGTATATAAGTCCTTCCAATAATGGATGAATTGGAAAGGAGCAATTAACCTGGGGAGCTTTTAGCGACCCCAATGAGGAGACAGCAGTAGTTGATGGTTCAACAAGAGGCATTTTAAATGCAGATCGAACCATGTCAGTTAGGGTCTGGACCCACAATCTTTCAGTCTGTGATGCTGAAAATGGTTCATCTACTGTCGATTCCTCAAAAACAGAGTTAACCTCTTTCTGATCCCCTTCAGGTAGGTCAGTCCCTTCCTGGGACTGTTGCTCTGCCAACAGGCACTCTAATGGAGGGGATGGAGATCTGGCGCGCTTTCTTTCCTGTAGAGAAGAAGCGATCAATGCTGCCAATCTCTGCTCCAATCCCTCCAGAGTTGAGGCAAAAACCTCCTCTGTTATATATGCAGGAGCAGGTGGACTGAGGACAGCCGCAGTACCTGGCACTCCCGGGGGTTCCTTATGGGTATTAACCTCTGATTTCTCAGGGGAGGAAGGTGCAGATGACTGCTCCAGATCCTCAGAGCCCGATGGAGACCCCCTACACTTCCTGAGAGCTATATCTCGGAGTTTTTTAGGCGGCATATTCCTTAGTTCAAAGCTGAGGTATTCCAGCCGCAATACACCCCTTTACTGAAATAGTCTAATGCAATTTGCTGCTATGTACATCAGTGGGTGTCTACTAATTCGTCTTTCTGGGGATGCCTGTATCAACCGCCCGCTGTAAGCCCCTATACCATGCTACCAGCTCCTTTTCATGCTCTGTGTCCATAGCAAGCAGCGTGGACTGAGTCCTTTTATCTTGCTGGGACGCCCGCACATGCGCCGAAGCGCTGGGCGCACAGAGCGCGTCATCCGCCAGGCTCCGTCCCCTTTTTTGAAGCTAAATCTATAAAAAGAAAGCGTGTGTGCGCGCGCGCGCGCATGCACGTGTGCGCTCTTGGCGCCATGTAGGGAGAGGAGCCAGGGTCCCTGTTTCACCAGGACTCGGGGATGGAAGGAAACTACTTGGCAGCATGACAGAGGAATGCAGCTTCCCTGATAGAGAGCTCACTCATCTGCCTGGACTTTCACCATGGAAGGAATAGTCCCAAGAAAAAAAGACGTTCCACAGCGGCCTCTAGTGGACAAACACGGGTACCGCACTTTTGTCTTTTTTTTTTTAAAACCTCCTTTATGAAAAACATTTCTAGGTTTACAGTTTTTAAAACTTCCTTTATGAAAATACATTTCTAGGATTTCTTAGGCATATACAGCTATTAGCGGGAATACCTTTAGGTAACAGGCAGAAAGACATATTAGGCTTGGGGGTCCCCTCAACAGAACCAAGTTCCTGAGGGGCCCCCACTTACCTTTTCCCCGCCGCAGGACTTTGTTTGGTCCACAGAAGCCCAAACTTCACCTCTCACGGCAGGCATTGTACTAGACCTTCAGGGACCGGGTTCCCAAGGATTCCACTCCCCTGGACCTGTATAGCACCCTGCACAGATAGCCTCTTGGTTTTGGGTATGACCAGAGCTCTGGATCCCAGGGTCCAGCCCTCCTAAGAGAGGCATTACAGGCAAAACCCTGCTCTTCTCTGCAAGGCCCAGGTACCGACCGTTTAGCTATGAAGCTTTTTTGGTCGGATCCGGAATAGCTTGCTAAGGCCCAGAGAACCTGTACACAAGCCCAGATGAATACATGTTAACCTTGGCCAACACCTTAGACACTGGCAAAAAAACTGGAGGTGCTCCCGGATGGGAGGGGCTTATATAGGGGAGGGTACTTCCTGTTTTGGAAGTTGCCAGTGCCAGCACCTGAAGGTAATTCTATATAACCCACATAGTAATGACTATGCCGCTCTGTGTCCCGTGATGTATGAACAAGAAAAGGTTCACCCCTTACGTCAGTATTTTGTTGGACCATATTTTGCTTTAATTACAGCCTTTAGTCTGTTGGGATATGTCTCTACATCTAGACTGCAATATTTACCCACTCTTCTTTGCAAAACTACTCAAGTTCAGTTGAACTTGATGGTGACCGTTTGTGGACTGTAGTCTTCAAGTCATTCCACAGATTTTCAATAGGGTTTAAGTCTGAGCTCTGATTGGTAATTTTTGCTCGTGTCATTGTCAAATTGGAAGGTAAACCTTCTTCCCACATTTTGTGTGGGCGTGTGTGTAAGTGTGACTGGTCCTTATTTGTGAGTGTTTTTTGGGTTACCTTCGTTACCGCAGTATGTCTATGCACTCCTCCACACTTTATTGCTGGTTTCGTGTACTAACTCAATTGTCACACTGTACTGTTTTTGTTATCTTTTGTATTGTTTCTTTTGAAAATCAAAAATAAATACCTTTAAAAAAAAACCTTCTTCCCATTGACAACGTTCTGGCAGAAGGCAGCAGATTTTTCTCAAGAATTTGATGGTATTTTGCCCCATCCATTTTTTTCCTATCCTTTTTCCTATCCTGACAACTGCTCCAGTCCCTGCTGCAGAGAAACACCCCATAACAGGATATTACCACCTCCATGCTTTACTGTAACAGACAAATTGTTTGGTGTTGAGGTCAAATAATTAAATTTTAGTCTCATCTGACCATAACACCTTTTACCATATGGTTTCAGAATCTACAAGGTACATTTAAGGTGGTCAGATGAGACAAAAATTTTATTATTTGACCTCAACAACAAACGATATGTCTGGCAAAAAATCCAATACAGCTCACCATCCAAATAATACCAGAAGTGAGAGGAACCTTGTTAATCTTGAAAGAAATGGCAACATAATCCTGAAAGAGGTTGTATGCCTTTCCCTATATTGCATACAACTTCCGTCGCCCACAGACATCTCTGCAGTGGTGACAGAAATAAGAAACTAATATCTACTTGAAGAACCACCATCATAGTCCTAGTTTGTCTGCAGCCTGAATTACAACTGAACAGAGTGAGAACTGGGGCAGTATCGGCTTCACGTTCTTGTTTGATTCAGTGTCTTCAATGACAGGAACCAGAAATGATTATTTAATTGCAACAACAAAAAAAAAACACTTTGGAGATGATTTCAAAGGAGCAGGCAGTTCCAGACCAGGGCTGAAAGAGAGGAAAGATTAATCCTTTGTGGGGTTTTTAACCACATATATACTGCGGCAGAGTGGATCAGCTGTGCAAAACAACGTACCTTTATGTGATTTTGTGCACGCAGTGTAGGGGGCGCGCAGCACTCCCTCTGTGACTGGCCACAGCAGGCCTGGTGGCCGCCGCGACCCGCCGATCATTCTGTGGAGAAACGGAGCAGCGATCTGCCTATGTAAAAAAGGCAAACCGCTGATCTGTCAGGGAGCAAAAGAGAGAAAAGAGATCTCTCTTTTCCTCCAGTGTATCCGTCCCCCACAGAGTTAACACCGCCCAGGGACATACTAAACCAGAGGTCTCAAACTGGTGGCCCTCCAGCTGTTGTGAAACTACAAGTCCCATCATGCCTCTGCCTGTGGGAGTCATACTTATAACTGTCAGCCTTGCAATGCCTCCTGGGACTTGTAGTTTTGCAACAGCTGGAGGGCCGCCAGTTTGAGACCCCTGTACTAAACCCTTTGATCGCCCCTGGTGTTAACCCCTTCCCTGCCAGTGTTATTAGTACAGTGACTGTGCATTTTTTTTTAGCACTGATCACTTTATTGGTGTCACTGGTCCCTTAGCGTCCAATCTGTCCGCCGCAATCCCGCTAAAAATTGCTCATCGCCGCCATTACTAGTAAAAACAATAAAAAAAAAAAAAAAAAGCTCTAAATATATCCCATAGTTTTTCGACACTTTGCACAAACCAATCAATATACGCTTATTGGGATTTTTTTACAATTTAGAATATGTAGCAAAATACATATTGGCCTGAATTGATGAAGAAATTCGATTTTTCTTTATTGGGAATGTTTTACAGCAGAAAGTGAAAAATATTGTTTTATTATTCAAAATTGTCTGTTTTTTTTGTTTATAGCACAAAAAATTCAAACCGCAGAGGTGATCAAATTCCCACCAGAAAAAAAGCTCTATTTGTAGGGGGGGGGGGGGGGGAGGACATCAATCTTATTTGGGTACAGCGTCACACGACCGTGCAATTGTCAGTTAAAGCAACGCAGTGTGTCAAAAAAATGGCCTGGTCAGGAAGTGGGTAAAACCTTCCAGAGCTGAAGTGGTTAAAGTTGGCTGCCTAAAAGTTACATGCAACAAGGATGACCGTAGCCATATTAGTGCACAAAAATAACTTATTTTCAGGACACGCTTTTAGGGCATTGTTCTTTTTAGTCCAAGTAGCACTGATACACCAAAGGTTTAACAAAATGTTAGGCAGGACAACCTCTAAAAGATCACATGATCAGAAAATCGTACAAAAAATAGTTTTCATAGCAATCGTACTGTTAATCGATAATCTGTTCACTAGTACAGAGCTTCTCGACAGTAGGGATCTACCGATTATTGGTACGGTCGATTTTTTTGCGGGCCGATATCAGCATTTTCCGAAACATCGGTATAGACCGATATTGGTCTCTGCGGACCGCAGCCATCTTTTTGGGGCCCAGAAGCCTGCAGACCCAGTGCGCAGGGACACGCGGGACATGCACACAACGTCATTACGCCTCTACGCACTGGGCCTATCATTTTGAGTCTCACAGGCCTCCCTTGCATCGACAGTCAGGCGGACACGCCAGCCACCCAACCATAAGGTGCCAGGCCAAGGCCAGCCAACAGCCACCCACCCACAGCAAGGTGCCAGCCATCAGACACCCACAGCAATGTGCCAGCCAGTAGCCACCCACAGCAATGTGCCAGCCAGGCCAGCAGCCAAACACCCACAGTAAGAGGCCAGCCAGCAGCCACACACAGCAGGGTGCCAGCCAGCAAGCCCCCCAACAGCAGGGTGCCAGCCAGTCAGCATTAACATGTTCAGTTTACATCAGATTTGTGCATAAAATTGGTGTTATTTTTGAAAAGTTTAAATGTACAAAATGTCGGGAAAAATAATATCGGCTATCGCCAGGAGAGGTGGCTGAAATATCTGGATTTATGTTCCTGCCTATCCTGCTCAGCTCTAATTTCCCTAAAAGCGGAGTTGCAGCCACATTAAAAAAAAAAAAGTCAATAGCTACTAACAGTGTAGCTGCTGACTTTTTTTTTTTTTTTTTTTTCGTAGAAGATGTCTTTATTGTAAAATAAAATCCAATCCAAAGCAATACAGTCAAATCAAATGGAAACAGGAACAGAAGGCTAACGCGTTTCACATAGTTAGATGCTTACTCATAGCTAAATGAACAAAGACCAAAAATGTGTATAAGAGGAGGGTGGAGGTGGGTGGTTCACCCACCAATAAATTTTTACATTTTTAATTTTGAAGTGAAAACACCTTACCACATAATTGGATCTGATAGTCCCAAAAATTTGAGTGCACCTGCGGGGCGGAGACCCAGAAGCTAGAACAATTATATTAAAGGCTAAAAAGAATTTAAGAGTCCTCAGTGCCCTGGCATGGCGCACTCAAAAAGATGGGATCAAATAGGAATACAACAGACAAGTGACCGTATGTGTATAATAAGTGAACATGAATAAAATATAAAACATGAATAAGTGCAATGGTCTTTGAGTGACAAGCACATAGTGATTATTTAAAACATTAATCAAAAACATACACTAGACATGTAATAGAGATACTTATATAAACGCAGAATAAGGTTATCATAGTAAAACTATAATATTATATTAAAAAGTTTCATAACTTTTGATAAGTATGGTTGTAATATCCCAAAAATATCAAAAATACCACTCATTACCAAGGATCTACATACCAATTGGTTATTGTAACATATTATATCAGATAAGAATACTAGCTGGATGCTGTTTTGCATGTGTGTAAATACATGATGTAAATATACTATTGGGTGAGGGCAAAAACAGAAACAAACAAATAAACAGCATTCAGAAATGAAGTGTGTCCGGGTAATGAGTGTGAGCTGGTTCCCCCGTGAATTGTACACCTACTCATTCATCAAAGATGTTTTTAAAAAGTAAATAAAAACACACACACAGTTTTTAACAGGTCCTCTATTAAAAAAAAAAAAAAAAAAAAAAAAAAAAACAATATCCCTGGTGTAGATCCATTGTTAATCACAATGAACGCTGGTCGACCCAGAAAAAAAAATTCTGCACCCCACGAAGGCTCCTATCGAATGACAGCTTTGCCATCTTCTATGGGGCTGGGCCACCCGATGACATCAACAGGTGACCCCGGCCCTTATGACATCATCGACCCAGCATGCCCTGGTACATGATGTCACAAGGGGGTGGGGCACTGTGTGTGTGTTTTATTTTTATTTACTTTATGTACCCCATACCCATTCACATGGGGTGGGATTCCAATAAGGCACCCCTCACACCCTCACAACCACCAAGCTAAAGTTATGGGGAAGAGGCCCTTGTCCTCAGCAACATGTTGAGGGCATGTGGCCTGCTAGGGTTCAGGAGGGGAGGGCACTCACTCATCCTCCCCTTTCCTGGCCTGCCAGGCTGCATGCTCGGATAAGAGTCTGGTATGGATTTTGGGGGGGGGGGCCCACACCATTTTTTTTTGTATTTTGACGTTTGGTTCCCCTTTAAATCTTGAAGGGCCTGGTATGGATTTGGAGGGGGACCGCCACGCCTGTTTTTTCTTTCTCAATTTTTTATTGATACCAATTGTTTCATTTACATTTACAAGGCTGTGATAAAGCGGCAGGACCGCAAAATGCTTTGCCATGATAACTTGGTAGCTTGCTAGCCTAGCCTCTATCGCTGTGACTTCACTTACAGTGTGTGGGTCAGTGGCCAGCTACTGCTTTCCCATTACATCTTCTTCCTGGCGATTACCCCCTTGGAACACCCTGGAGTTCCCCTGGGCATAACATCGATTGGATTACACAACGGCTGCTCTCCCTGGGGATCCCCAAATCGATGGGCAGTATGTAACATCTAATGTTCTTGCCCCCACTACACAGGCTTATGCAAGCTTACTGCTGTAAACATATTAACCTATAAGACTTTTTTTTTTTTTCGAGAAAAAAAGTTTTTTATTGAACAATTT
Source organism: Rana muscosa (assembly GCA_029206835.1). Classification (NCBI taxonomy): domain Eukaryota; kingdom Metazoa; phylum Chordata; class Amphibia; order Anura; family Ranidae; genus Rana; species Rana muscosa. The sequence goes on from CM055121.1 coordinate 99,338,046, forward strand.
ACATTTGGAACATAATTCTGCAAGTTACAAGGCAATACTGGAGAAATGCATAAAACAAGAAATGTGGCTTATACATATATATAGGCACAGTAGATCAAAAAACTTGTTCAGATTGAACACTGGATTCAGTGACTATCAATAAGTGGAAAACCCTATGTCCACGCTATTCATGGAATTGCACGCTAGAAGGATGTATAGTATTACGGACCATCAGTGCATGTGTCTGCGGACTCAAGCCATCGATCCCAGATTTTGTAGTACTTATCTGGACAACCTCTGTTGATGTATATGAACTTTTTGTAGGGAAGAGTGTTATTTATATCTAGTTTCCAATCGTTGAAGCTGGGGGGAGTGGGTCTCATCCACTGTCTGGCTATAATTTTTCTAGCATTAAACAATGTTTCATGCAAGAATGTTTTAGTGAATTTGTCCATCTCAGAGTCGGGGAATATCCCCAGTAAGCATTGTTTGGGGTCCAGGGTCAATGGGGATCCCATGTCATCATGGAGGAAGTCAACAATCTGCTTCCACAGACCCTGAAGGACCGGGCACGCCCAGAGTAGATGGAAGAATGTGCCCGTCGTTTGGTTACACATTGTGCACAAGGTAGAAAACTGTCGTCTAAAGCGGGCGATTCTTAGGGGGGTGATATACGCTCGGTGCACCACGTATAACTGGGTCAGCCTGTCAGAGAGCTTGGGGGATACAGTCTTGCACGAGTCTAGGGCTTCACTCCACTCCTCATCCTCCAGTGGGCCCACCTCTCTTTCCCATCTTGGTTTAAGGCTGTAAGCTAGCGTGGTAGATGATGGGGTGAGAAGCATGACATAAAAATCAGAGATCAGCTTTCGCGGGTCCACACCCTTAACCACAGCCATAATAACATTAGGCGTAGATTGTGGCAAAGGCTGGGGAAACTGAGCTTGGGCTGCGTGACGCACCTGGAAGAATCTAAAAAGCATAGAATTGGGCAGCAGGAACTCATTTTGGAGGTCAGCTGCTGACTTTTAATAAGGACACTTACCTGTCCTACTCGCCCGTGATGTTGGTCCCGCCACGGCGATCGATCGCTGCTGGCAGGTCCCGGCTCCTCCATCCTGAGTAAGGGATGCACCACTCGCACGGCGCTTTGTGAATGGGCGGCTTGCCTCCTGGGATACACACAGTTCCCAGAAGGCAGCGCGGCCCATTCACAAGAAGAGGAAGCGGAAGGAGACCCACCGCGGACGAGAAGAGGAACATTAGAGGCAGATTAGGGGACTTCCGCATAGCAACAGGCATTTAGGGAGAGTATAAAAAAAAAAAAAATTCTATAAATTTTTTTTTTTTTAGGATTTTTAATGTAAAGATTTTTTCAGAGTGGACCCCCTCTTTAAGGGAAAATTATTTTTATCCAAAACCAATTTACTTATATAAGACGCTTTTTCTAGGTTTTGTCCCATTAACGTTTTCTACATTATATGGTCAATGCCACAGTTGCAGTAATGTATGGTAAAATAGTACCTTGTGCAGTAAAAATCATTTTGAATAATACCCCAAAGAACAATGACAGTTACTGGCAAAGCAAATGTCAAGAGCTGTGGTGAGTTGTGTTTAAAAATAAAAAATAATAACAAGTTAATTCATGGTTTCTGAACCAAAGCCATGCACTGGCAAAAGGAACAGACTGCCTTAACCCAACACATGGGCACTGCATTGACACGCCATATTTTCAAATTTTTATGGAGATTTAATAAACCACAATTTTCCTTGATAAATGGCCTGAAAGCTCAATTAGACATGTGGTATAAAACAGTGGTCCCCAACCTTTTTGGTGGCACCAGGAAAGAGATCAGTGGAAGACAATTTTTCCACAAACGGGTTTTTTTTTTTTAAAAACAATTGCTTTATATGTCTATGTGTTGACCCGCATTTTACAAGTACTGAACTTGTGTTAAAATGTGCATAAAATGGATGGAAATTTACATAAATTTTCCCTGCAAGTCTCACAGTGCACAGATATTTTACTGAATAAACCCAGTAAAATTACCCAGAAACAATTTGTCACATTTGGCACCTTTCAAGGGGGAGCAGATACCTGTATAATCAAGGTATTTGCTCCCACTTCCGGGCATAGATCGCCGCAGTATCCGCGGCGATCTACGCCATGTTCGGCCCCTCCTCCGTCCCCCCGATGTCTTCTGGGAGACACACAGGTCCCAGAAGACAGCAGGGGCCAGTGAGATCACACAGCGTGACTCGTGCATGTGCAGGAGGGAACCAGGAAGTGAAGCCGCAAGGCTTCACTTCCTGATTCCCTTACTGAAGACGGCGGCGTCTCCACCCGAGAGCCGAGGGACAGATCGGCTTCGGGTGCCGACATCGCAGGTGCCCTAGACAGGTAAGTGTCTATATATTAAAAAATCAGCAGCTGCAGTATTTGTAGCTGCTGACTTTTAGTTTTGTTTTGCTTTTTCAGCGGAACTACGCTTCAAGCCAACTTGTATTTAGCCTGGCGTCTGACATCATCGCGGCACCAGGAACCAAGCGGAGCGCAGCCATCTTTTTGGTTGGAAACTTTTTCTAAGTACAATCAATGCTGCTTTATTGGAGTTCATGTAAGTGGCTTTTTCTTATCTTCATTAAATGGTGTTTTAAAACATTTTACGCTATCAAGAGGCTTTATTTTTTCTCATTGAGACACACACACTGTGAATCAATCTGGGTGTGCTTATGGGAGAATCATCTCTGGTGTGAGCATCAGAATTTGGAAGGAACTATATGTGACAAAGTTATCATAGGGAGGGGACCACCCCGGGAGATGCCTAAAGATCACATTTGTGTGTGTTTGACCCTCTGTAATAGGGTGGTCATCTACATTTGGCAAGAGGCTGTGTGTGTCGGTGGTGAAGGTGGCGGTCTCCAATCTGGATTTATGTTTCTGCCTATTCTGCTCAGCTCTAATTTCCCTTAAAGGAAAAATACTTTATATGTACTATATCAGCACTCAAATTTTTCACTCGCTACTCGCATCTTGCGAGTGGAAAACGATGGCTGGCGAGCATTGGCTGCCTGGGACTGGGGGGCGAGCACCGCCGGCAGGCGAGGTTGAATGGGAGCTGTTCGCCCAGGGGAAGAGAGCGTGGAGGAAGAGACAGGGTGGCTAGATCATCACAGGGGAAGAGAGGGTGCCCGCTGTAACAGCTTACTTTTGAATCGCGGTCACACACAGTCCTGACCCAGCACCTGTGACAGATAGAACACTGGTCCAATGCCGGTGTGGTCATGTTCTGTCTATCACAGGCACCGGTTCAGGAGGCTGGACTGTGTGTGACCGTGAGCGGAGGCAATTCAAATGTAAGCGGTTACAGCGGGCAATCCCCGGCCAGCTCTCCTCTTCCTCCGCTCTCTTTTCCCCTGTCATGATCTGGCCGCCCTCTTTCTTCCTCAGTGAGGCTGCATTGGTGGGCACTGGTCATGCCGCAATGATGGGCACAGGTGAGGCTGCATTGATGGGCACATGTGAGGCTGTGTTGAGGGGCACAGGTGAGGCTGTGTTGAGGGGCACTGATAAAGTTGTTAATTATTTTTGTAACTTAATTCTGCATAAAACATTTAAGTGTAATTTCATGGAACAAATTATGAGGGTGTGTTTAGGGGCGGAATAGGCATTGGGTGACAACTGGTGGCGAGTAACCCTTAAGGCCTGGCTAGTAGCTCAGGACTTGAAGCTTTGAGCCCTGTACTATAGAATACTTATGATATTGTGGGTCTTGTTTATTACATCAAGCTGTCACTTCTCTTTTGGGAAAAGGGCCTGTCTTGCACCTTACCTTTTTTTATGAAAGCGCTGCATCCTATGTTTTATATTATTTTAACTTTATAGCTTTACTGCTCCTTTCACTTGATGGCTATTAAATATGTCTGTGGATAAACTTGCATCCACAGTATATTGTTATCTATACCTTGTAACTTAATCTACATTTAATGTCAATTTTCTTACATATATTACCCTGCTCAAAACAGTTCTGCAGATTTTCACCTCAGGTATAATGTCATTCAAAGGAACGGCATGCTTTGCATTTCAATTAAATGATTGTTATTAGAGCAAGCAATTCCAGCAAACGAGAAATTATAGATATTTGATCCAGTTTGGCTAATTTAGATGGATGGCCTCATGTAAAAGCCCATTAAATAGATTATTATGCTCAGGCTACCATGCTTAGCTTCATTATTGCAGGCAACACGATGACATCAATGTCTAGAATAATTTCTGAAAATGCAAAGAGTATTCTGTGCTACAGATTTATGTTTATGTCCTGCTTTATTAATATGCTTTTGAGAGACCATTTAAAATATGTACAGGCAGGCAGCGATAAAATGCACACATCAAGATTAAAGCTGAGCTCTAGGCAGATATAAAAGCCAAAAGTCAATGCAGCGCTATAATTATTAATACATCAGTAAATGTATTTTTAAATGCAACCCGTGTAAGCCCCTGCGTCTGACCTGGCAATGGCATCAGCCTCTTCCAGTACCTGTAAGTAGGGTTAGGGTGGGAGAGGAAAAAGCAGTACAAAAGAGCAAATCACTTCATGTACAAGAAATATGCTGAGAGGAAGAAAAGCAGAGGGACAGAGAGATGAGCAAATCATGGTGCTGCTTTTTTTCATTGCCCAATCACAGACCAGATTGTGTCCAGGACAACCTGAGCTCAGAAGAAGTGGGTTGAATGATGCTGGTCATCAGACTGAGCACGTCTAGTGTCACAAAAAGTACTGCAGGGAGAATCTCTGGATTAAAGCTGGTTTTGTTATTTCCACTCGAAGACCAGGCTTTTTCTAGCACTTTTTGTAGAACGGTTTGGAACTACCATTTGTTGATAGAAAAAATTCTTAGAGCCCCCAAATATTATATAGCAGCAGAGGCTCTAGAGAATAAGTTAGTTTGTTTTGCAATTTTTTTTATGTCACACATTATTTGTGCAGTGGTTTTTCAAATGCAATTTTTTTGTTAATACACTTTAATTGTAATGCAAAAACAAAACAATACATAACCCAATTTTTGGGTAAAATATAAAAGATGATGTTACGCCGGACAAAGATTGAACTATGTTAGTTATTTTTTTTGTTTGTTTTTCGGCCCTGCGTGTCCGCTGCCACGATGGTACGTTGCCTACCGACATTATGTTATGGATTGTACTGTAAGAAAACTCAATCAAAATAATTCATATAAAAAAAAAAAAAAGGAAGAATATAGTCAGACGCCCGGTGGACAAGGGGTGAGGGATTGTGGTTCTGTCGATAGAACAGTATATGACAGAAATGAATAACATTTTAGAGGATAGGGGAACATATCAGATATTAAATTCCAATCCTACCAAACCATTTAGAAATGAGCTTGAGTCTATAGTCCAATATGGAGTCAAGAGGGATGTATTGAATAAAAGGGAAGAAAAATACTTGGTACTTATTACATTCCTAAAATTCATAAGAATAAAAATAACCCCCCAGGGAGACCAATTATAAGCGGGATAGAGTCACTCACTTCCAGACTAGGCAAATATATTGATGTATACCTACAGCCCCTAGTAAGGGAAACTAAGGGTCCTTTCACACGGACGTGTCCGTGTGCGGACTCCACTTTGCTCAGCGGGGATCGCTCCGTCCATCCCCGCTGAGCAGGCAGATGACAGGTCTGTCTCTGCACACTGTGCAGGGACCGACCTGTCAGAGCGCCGCTCTCCCCTATGGGGGATCGGATGACGACGGACCGCAGAGTCCGTTGTCATCTGATCCGATCCGCCAGATGGATGGAAAAGTAGGGTTTCCATCCGTCACACTTTGGAGGATCGGAGCGGGTCGGATGTCAGCGGGCATGTCACCGCTGACATCTGTGGCTCCATAGAGGTGCACGGAGCGTCCGTTCAGGTCCGCCTAAGAAACTAACAGGCGGACCTGAACGGTCCCGCCCAAGTGAAAGGGGCCAAAGGCCTTTTTTTAACCACTTAACGACCGCCCACCGCCGATTTACGTCGGCAGAATGGCACGGACAGGCAGAATCACGTAGATCTACGTGATCGCCTTTGTGCAGTTGGGGGGTCCATCCGGACCCCCCTTCACTGCAGTGAGCGGCCGTTAAGTGTTCGGGAGCGATCAGGCATGAGGGGGGGGCCGCTCGATTCCGCCCCCCCCCTCGCGATCGCTCCCGGCCAATGAAAATGCTTCCTCCGCCATGTGATGTAAACAAGGCTGGAGGAAGTGATGTCATCTCCCTCGCCGCGGTCTTTTCGTTCCCGGCGCCGAGCAGAGAAGAAGCAGGTTAGTGCACCAACAGTCCACTGACACGTAGGTACACATAGGCACACAAATCACCCCCCAGTCACCCCCAGATCACCCCCCAGGTCACCCCAAAGCCCCCAATCACAGTGTCACTGATTGCAGTGATCATTTATTTTACTGATCACTGCATTTAGTGTCATCTGTGATTGTAAAAAGTTGCAGGGCAGTTAGGATTAGGCCCCTTTAGGTCCAGGGTAGCCCCCTAACCCCCCCTAATAAAGGTTTAACCCCTTTATCACCCCCAGGTAACCCTTTCACCCCCTAACTTCAGCGTCACTAAGCGATTGTTTTTCCGATCGCTGTATTCGTGTCGCTGGTGTTTTAGATAGGCAGTTATTTTTTTTTAGGTTCGCCGCAGGTTTTTATTAGTGTCAGGTACCCCCATATATTATTTTAACCCCCTGATTGCCCCTAGAGTGAACCCTTTCACCAGTGATCGCCGTATAAGCGTCACTGGTGTCACTGGTTAGCCAGTAAGTTATTTAGTTATTTAGGTTACCCGTCAGGTTTTTATATAGTGTCAGGTACCCCCATATTTAACCTAATAAAGGTTTTAACCCCCTGATTGCCCCTAGTTAACCCTTTCACCAGTGATCACCATATAAAGGTTACGGGTGACGCTGGTTGATTTGTTTGCTTTTTATAGCATCAGGGCACCCGCCGTATATAACCCAATAAAGGTTTAACCCCCCTGATCGCCCGGCGGGTGAGATCAATTAGGTTTTAGCGCCAGAGAGGGTCTGCGTCGCCCCAGGCAGTGTTAGGTTAGTGACAGTAACGCTAACACCCACGCGCAAAGCATACACCCCCCTTAGTGGTATAGTATCTGATCAGATCTGATCAGATCTATACTAGCATCCCCAGCGGTTTAGGGTTCCCAAAATTGCAGTTTTAGCGGGATCAGCCCAGATACCTGCTAGCGCCTGCGTTTAGCCCCTCCGCCCAGCCCTGCCCAGGCCAGCCCACCCAAGTGCAGTATCGATCGATCACTGTCACTTACCAAACACAACACACATAACTGCAGCGTTCGCAGTGCTTAGTTTTTGGGGCCCTGTACGCGGCTAGGCTCCCAAAAAGTCCCACACATGTGGTATCCCCGTACTCAGGAAAAGCAGCAGAATGTATTTTGGGGTGCAATTCCACATATAACCATGGCATGTGTGAGCAATATATCATTTAGTGACAACTTTTTGTACATTTTTTTTTTCTTTTTGTCATTATTCAATCATTTGGGACAAAAAAATAAAAATATTCAATGGGGTCAACATGCCTCTCAGCAAATAGCTTGGGGTGTCTACTTTCCAAAATGGGGTCATTTGGGGGGGTTTTGTGCCATCTTAGCATTTTATGGCCTTCAAAACTGTGATAGGTAGTGAGGAGTGAAATCAAAAATTTATGCCCTTAGAAACCTTGAAGGCGGTGCTTGGTTTTTGGGGTCCCGTACGCGGCTAGGCTCCCAAAAAGTCCCACACATGTGGTATCCCCGTACTCAGGAGAAGCAGCAGAATGTATTTTGGGGTGTAATTTCACATATGCCCATGGCATGTGTGAGCAATATATCATTTAGTGACAACTTTGTGCAAAAAAAAAAAAGTTTGTCATATTCCCGCAACTTGTGGCAAAATATAAAATATTCCATGGACTGAACATGCCTCTCAGTAAATAGCTTGGGGTGTCTACTTTCCAAAATGGGGTCATTTGGGGGGGGGGGGTTTTGTGCTATTTTGGCATTTTATGGCCTTCGAAACTGTGATAGGTAGTGAGGAGTGAAATCAAAAATTTGCGCCCTTAGAAATCCTGAAGGCGGTGCTTGGTTTCCGGGGTCCCGTACGTGGCTAGGCTCCTAAAAAGTCCCACACATGTGGTATCCCCGTACTCAGGAGAAGCAGCAGAATGTATTTTGGGGTGCAATTCCACATATAACCATGGCATGTGTGAGCAATATATCATTTAGTGACAACTTTTTGTAATTTTTTATTTTTTTTGTCATTATTCAATCACTTGGGACAAAAAAAAAATATTCAATGGGCTCAACATGCCTCTCAGCAATTTCCTTGGGGTGTCTACTTTCCAAAATGGGGTCATTTGGGGGGGTTTTGTACTGCCCTGCCATTTTAGCACCTCAAGAAATGAGATAGGCAGTCATAAATTTAAAGCTGTGTAAATTTCAGAAAATGTACCCTAGTTTGTAAACGCTATAACTTTTGCGCAAACCAATAAATATACGCTTATTGACATTTTTTTTACTAAAGACATGTGGCTGAATACATTTTGGCCTAAATGTATGACTAAAATTGAGTTTATTCGATTTTTCTTATAACAAAAAGTAGAAAATATCATTTTTTTTCAAAATTTTCGGTCTTTTTCTGTTTATATCGCAAAAAATAAAAATCGCAGAGGCAATCAAATACCATTAAAAGAAAGCTCTATTTGTGGGAAGAAAAGGACGCAAATTTCATTTGGGTACAACATTGCATGTCCGCACAATTTACAGTTAAAGCAGCGCAGTGCCGAATCCCAAAAACAGGCCTGGTCCTAATGGCCCGAAATGGTCCGGGGCTTAAGTGGTTAAAGGACACCAAACATACCTTAAAGATGTTAAAGGAATGTGATACTAATGTGAATATGGTGATGGCCACAGTAGATGTGGCTTCGCTGTATTACTAATATCGACCACCAGGGGGCCATAAGAGCAGTTAAGTGGGCACTAAAAAAGAACACCAATATGAAGCGAAAACAGTGGAAATTTATTTGAAAAAGTTTGGAATTTTGTTTAAAACATAACTATTTTTGGTATGAAAATAATTTTAACTTACAGATAAGAGGAGTTGCTATGGGTGCATTTGCGCCCAGTGTTGCTAAATGGGAGGAGGAAGGTATCCAATACAATATGGACCAGAGGGTTGCGTTATATAGACGTTGATGACTTACTGTTGATATGGAAAGGGACTACTGAAGATTTAGAAATGTTACTACAATCCATGAATAACAATGATCAAAACAATATAGTTTGACACGGGATATCAGTAAGGATAACGTACACTTTTTGGATCTGGAGATTTTTAACACACCTCAAAGCATAGAAACAAAAACATATTTTAAGAAAACTGACCGCAACTCATATATCCCCACCACTAGCTGCCATCATAGACCCTGGATAAATAACATACCTAGAGGGGCCCTTTATGTGGACTAAAAATAATTGTTCAAGAAGTGATGACAAATCAATGCTGATTTTTTGGAAACTGAAAACATAAAATTAGGAATACGGAAAAGGAGAGTCTGCTAAAAAATAGAGATCAGAGTGTAGAAATGAACGGTGATATGGGTACCTGCATCGTTCTTGACTACAATCTACAAAATAAGGATGTGAAAAAAATTATTAGCAGATATTGGGAGGGCCTGCAGCTGCTGGCATCATAACAGTATAACCATTTGAAGTCCAGTGACATACCAGGTACATTACTGATTGGCAAGTGGTTCATGTGCCAAACATGTTTATCTTGTTATTTTTAGCTGGGACACTGCTTTAGTTAAACCAAAGAAGAAAATACCCAAGACGATCTAAAAAACAAAAAAATGAACATCACATTTATTGTAAGCATGTTCATTCAGTGAATAGCCTGACAAAAAAACACCGCTGATGTGCCAAGCTCTAAAGAATCTTTGAGAAGTGCTGGAAGATGTTAAGTGCTTTGTAGATCTAAAATCAAAACTTTTTTTTTTGATGGACTAGGAAAGGGTTAAAAATCCATCTAGCAAATGAGTGGAGATTTCTTTAAAGTGAATAAACAGTTGACACCACAATAGTTGTCCCTATTGGAAAACTTTTTCTCTAATCCTGTTCCAATGACAACTACAAAAGTAGTACTTTCCCTCAATTTCATGATTTATAACCCTTCCTACTTACCGTATATACTCGAGTTTTTCAGCACATTTTTTTGTGATGAAAATGCCCCCTCGGCTTATACTCGAGTCGCCATTTTGCGCCTAATCTCCTGAACTTTGGGGACCCGATACTGGCAGTCCGTAGGTCCCCTGGGCCCCAAGCTTGGCACACATGTAGCCCCACTCCTCCTCTACATGTGTGCAAAGTTTGTTGTCCGGGGGACCTAAGGCCGGGAGCACCAAATTTTTCAAAGCCAGGCACCCCTTCCATAAACTGTAATTTCTCTGGTGACTTTGGGGACCCGGTATCGGCTGGTCTTAGATTCCCTGGAGCCTAAACTTGGCACACATGTAACCCATTGCTCCTCTACAAGTGTGCAAAGTTTGTTGTCTGTGGTACCTATGTCTGGGGAGCAGCGATTTTTCAAAGCCGGGCACCCCTTCCATAGACTCCCATGTTAAACGTCAGTCTAGTCATGGACACAGTGGCCCTACATTTGGCCCTACTTCTCCTATGATCACAGGAGTGCAGTCCGGATCCACCCAGATGCCTGGGCCGGCAGCTGGATCAGCCTCTCATCGAGCCGATGAGAGGCTGAGCCAGCCATTCTCGTAACCTACACAGCTCAGCACACCAATGAGTGCTGGAGAGGCAGAGCAGAGAGCCAGTGACTGGCAGTTACTGCTCTGTGCTCAGAACAGAGGGGGAGAACTGAGCGATTAGTGGCTTGATCACTCAGTTCTCGGTGCAGAGGTGGCTGGATGCTCTATCCACCTAGGTGAGTAAATTTATTTTTATTTTTTTGGAAACCAATACTTTTCTTTTAAATCAGGCAGTGAGAACATAGAATATCTACACTGCCTGTCAAATGCCCTCGGAAAAGCGCTGGAAGACAAGAGCCTGCGATCAGTACAGTTGGGATTTCTACAGATCCTATTGGGCAATTGGGTTTTGCAGCATGTAGGCGCTAACATAAGAAGAACCTGGCCAGGTAGAAGAGTGGCAGAGAGAGAGCCTCTGGACATCTCCTAGGCAACACTTTCCCACTAGACCCAAGCTTCCCTGCTGTATCGATCAGCTCCTCAGGCTCTCTCCCAGTTCTTGCAGCTCTCCACCTCCACACAGACATCTGTCCGCCTGCCTTTCTGAGCCTTTCTCAGTGAGGAAGCTGCCAGGCTCACGTAGGCATTATGGCAGTGGAGGCATCCATGGCCAGATAGGGTAGGCTGGATGAGGCTTTGGGGCCACAGTTTGCTCAGGTCTGGGCTAAATGTTTGGAAAAATTGTTTTTGCTCTGGTAGTGGGCAACACATGCAAATTGGCAGCACACTGACCTTCTACTGGGAGGATGCTATGTTTGTTAGATATCGTTATTCCATAAACCACTGCATTATAACTACATTTATTTGTTTTGTTCAAATGCAGCCAAAGAATTTAAAGTGAACCTATGCTTTTTCCATGAAGGGCAAAGCAACAGGTTTACTTTATCACCAGTCCCACCAAATAAATGTACTTTACAGTTCTGTTTGGCTGCTAAGAGCAAAGAGAGGAAGTCCTGTATAGACAGCTAGTTGTGGCATGGCTGACTTTCACTGCCAATATGAATGTGCTGGGTGAGCACGAGACACCAACCGCTTATGTCTAGTACACACAATCTGAAAATCGGACGAAAAATATCACTTTCGAATTGATTATACAATAATCTAATCATTAGTACACAGTTTGAGAGTCAATCATGACGGGTCATCCAAAATTATCCGAAGGGACAAACGCAAACATTTTTCTCGTACTATACAAGAACGAACGATTTTTGGTAAATAAGTACAGTAGTCGCCTGAAAAACATTGGAAGACCAAGACCACGCATGCTCGTAAACTGCAGAATACGAGGGGCATTCAAGTCAAACCAGGACTTTTAATTTTACAGGTATAAAAGAAAAAAAAAAAAAGGTGCTAGTGTGGAGGTACTAAACACAGTAGTAAGTGGCAAGTGTGTCCTATTACTGATCGGTGGCACACGTAATTGGCCAGTCTAGAGACCATTAATCAAGATGGCAGACAAGAGTGCGTGCATGAAACGGCGCACAATGAAATTTCTTGTGAACGAAGGCATAAAACCCGCAGATATCTACAGAAGACTTCAAGAAAGCCCAGTATGGTGAGGAGACACCCAGACGCAGTAAGACATTTGAATGGTGCAAACGTTTCAAAGATGGCCGTTCGTCTGTCAGTGATGGTCCCAGCCGTGGTAGTTCCCTGCCTACAGCAGTCATTCCTGTGAACATTCAGCGATTGGAACGTCTGATCCTGGATAATCAATGCATAACCTGTCGTGAGAAATCTTTTTGTGGGAATGGTGGACACAATCATTCTCGAACATTTGCGTACGCTGGGTACCAAGACAGCTTTCCGCTTTTGGCCGGCACAGAAGAGTTGAAATCTGCACTGCGCTGAAGGAGCGTTTTGACAGGGAAGGACAGGATTTTCTGGATTGTATTATTACATGCGAAAAACCTGGGCACATCATTTCAATCAAAACGAGCACCAAAAGCAAAAATTCCAACAATTGTGTCTGCAGGTAAAGTGATGGCAAGTGTTTTCTGGGACAAACGTGATGTTATTCTTGTGGATTTTCTACCCCGTGGTGCCACTATCAACAGTGAATATTACTGCTCTGTTCTGAGTAATGTGCGTCTGTGGAAAAAATTGCCTAGCTTGATCACGAAGGGTGTCCTGTTTCTCCAGGACAATGCACAAGCTCATACTGCTCATCACACTAAGTGTACTTTACAGCAGCGCAACTTGGAGGTATTGCCACATCCTCCTCACAGCCCAGACTTTACTCCGAGTGATTTCCACCTGTTTGGACCCCTAAAATAATTTCTCGGAGGTCAGCATTTCAGCACTGATGACGAAGTAAAGCAGGCTGTCCTAGGATGGTTCAGGCGTACTGACAAATCTTTCTATGCCAAAGCTTTCCAGGCATTAGTTAACCACTTCAGCCATGGAAGGATTTACTCCCTCTAATGACCAGGCCTTTTTTTGCGATACGGCACTGCACTACTTTGACTAACATTGTTTTTTATCAGATTTTTGGGATTTAAATAGATTTTTTTGACTTTGATCAAATTTATTTTAATAAAATGCTTTTGGAGTAAAAATCTATCTAAAGATAGTTTTTCATTTAAAGCGGAGCTCCACCCTAAAGTGGAACTTCCGCTCATCGGAACCCTCCCCCCCTCTGGTGTCATATTTGGCACCTTTCAGGGGGGAGGGGGGTGCAGATACCTGTCTAAGACAGGTATTTTCACCCACTTCCGGGAGTCCTCTCTGCGGGTATTCGGCGGGTAGTACGTCACTTCCTGCAGAATACCCGTTGTGTTCTGGGAGACACTCGGCTCCCAGAACACCACAGGGACCAGTGAGAACGGAGCAGCGCGACTCGCGCATGCGCCGTAGGGAACCGGGCAGTGAAGCCGCAAGGCTTCACTTCCTGGTTCTCTCACTGAGGATGGTGGTGGGGGCAGCAGAGTGACTAGCTATCGCCTTCTGCTGCGGATGTCGCTGGACTCCAGGTCCTAATATTAAAAGTCAGCAGCTGCAATATTTTTAGCTGCTGGCTTTTAATATTTTTTTTTTTAGGGGAGCTCCGCTTTAAGATACATTAATAATTTCATTTATTCAGCATGAATTGGAGCTTAGTTATGTAGAATGAGGCTGTATATTCCGCAATATATACTTTTTTTTAGTAAACTCATTCAATAAAGCCAAGCTCTGCAAGCTTAGATGACATGCACTGCATTGATGAATTCACACAATTTTACTGTACCCATGAGATAAAACAAAGTTTAGGAATATTCCTTTATCCCATTGTTTTACAAATCTTTCTACACTACAAACTGTATGATTGAATTGGTTCTGATATCGCTGTTTTACTAACCTGACAGCTTATTATTCTAAATAGGAAACCTTCATTTTTTTGCAAATATTAAAGATTCTAACTTCCAGCCAGAATAAGTCCTTACATGTGAAGAGCACCTGTCATTTCAGATCCATCATGGTAGTGCCTGTTAGCGGGCATCCACTCACCTGCTGCCGCCACGTCCCTCACCTTGTTGTGTCACTGCCGCATCACCAGCCGTCCCATTAAAGTGAATGAGACTGTCGGTGAGTCAACAGCGGGTCAGATGAGGTGACAGTTGCTCTTTAAAAATTATGATTTAAATCGAGTTGATTTAAATCAAGCTATTTTACTAGTGATTTAAATCGTGATTAAAATCAACTTGATTTAAATATAAATTCACCCTGGCGCGGTTGTGTGATGGTGAACCCAAAAAAAATTAATGTCCTTTTTTCCCCACAAATAGAGCTTTTGTTTAGTGGTATTTGATCACCGCTACGGTTTTTTTTTTTTGCACTATAAAACAAAAAATGAGCATTAATTTAAAAAAAAAAAAACACATTTATTTTTACTGTCTGCTATAAAACATATCCAGCAAAAATATGTAAAAAATCTAATTTCATCATTAGTTTAGGCCAATTTGTATTCTGCTACATATTTTTTGTAAAAAAAAAAATCCCAATTAGTGTATATTGATTGGTTTGCGCAAAAGTTATTGCATCCACAAACTATGGGATAGATTTAGGGACTTTTTTTTACTAGAAATGGGGGAGATCAGTGATTTTTAGCGGGACTGCGACATTGCAGCGGACAAATTGAACACCAAGTAACACTTTTTGGGGAGCAGTGACACCAATACAGTGATCAGTGCTAAAAAAAAATGCACTGTCACAGTATAAATGACACTGGCAGGGAAGGGGTTAACATCAGAGGCAATCAAAGGGTTAAATGTGTTCTATGGGTGTGCTTACTGTGTGGGGGATGCTGACACTGGACAAAAATCTGTGTTCCTGATTACTAGGAATCACAGATCGCTCTCTTTGTCTGTGACAGAACGAAGGTCTGCCTTGTTTACATAGGCAGACCGCCGTTCTGTCATTCCCGAGAACGATTGCGGGTGGCCGGCCAGACCAGGGAGTGCGGACAACGTACAGGTACATTGCTTCGTGCAGCCGAGCCGCCCTGCCGCAGTATATGTGCGGTGGGCAGTCCAGAACTGGTTAAACGCTGGGATAAGTGTATAAATGTAGCAGGGAAGTATGTTGAAAAATAAATGCAGTTTCCACTTCTTGAAATTTGTTATTTTATATAATCTAAACTCAAAAGTCCCGGCTTGACTTGAATGCCCCTCATACAATTTAATACAACACATTAGGCCCCACGCACACGAGACGCTGTTATTTGCTGTTGAACGCGCGTTCAGAGGCAGTTGGACGCTTTTTTTAACTGCCCCTGAACTCATTCAATGTTATCCTATGTGTCCATGCACACACTCTTGTTTTTTGGCGTTTACAAGCAGTTGTGTTTAACCTCGTTTTTCCAGAAGCAAAAAAATGGGTTCAGACGCAAAAAATTTCCACGTTTCAGACGCTAAATGCGGCCAAACGTGGTACCGGCGTTTTGCCGCGTTTGCGTTTATAAGCGTTTTTAAAGGTGACCTATTTTTTAACATTAGAAATCTCAAAAATGATGGCAAATGATGAAAAACTATTAAAAAAATATAAAAGAAAACTAATTGCTTGCATTGCATTGTGGACAATCCACAACTTGTGGCAGGAAACGTGGCAAGTGGACAATCCACAGCTTGTGGCAGGTAACGTGGCAAGTGGACAATCAACAACTTGTGTCAGGTGACGTGGCCAGTGGACAATCCACAACTTGTGGCAGGTGACGTGGCCAGTGGACAATCCACAACTTGTGGCAGGTGACGTGGCCAGTGGACAATCCACAACTTGTGGCAGGTGACGTGGCCAGTGGACAATCCACAACTTGTGGCAAGTGGACAATCCACAACTTGTGGCAGGTGACGTGGCCAGGTGACGTGTCCAGGTGACATGGCCAGTGGACAATCCACAACTTGTGGCAGGTGACGTGACCAGGTGACGTGGCCAGTGGACAATCCACAACTTGTGGCAGGTGACGTGGCCAGGTGACGTGGCATGTGACGTGGCATGTGACGTGGCCAGGTGACGTGGCCAGTGGACAATCCACAACTTGTGGCAGGTGACATGGCCAGGTGACGTGGCAGGTGACGTGGCAGGTGACGTGGCAGGTGACGTGGCAGGTGACGTGGCAGCTGACGTGGCAGCTGACGTGGCAAGTGGACAATTCACAACTTGTGGCAAGTGACGTGGCAGGTAACGTGGCCAGGTGACGTGAAAGGTAACATGGCCAGGTTACGTGGCAAGTGGACAATCCACAACTTGTGGCAGGTGCCGTGGCCAGGTGACGTGGCAAGTGGACATTTCACAACTTGTGGCAAGTCACGTGACCAGGTGACGTGGCAGGTAACGTGGCCAGGTGACGTGGCAGGTAACATGGCCAGGTGACGTGGCAAGTGGACAATCCACAACTTGTGGCAGGTGACGTGGCCAGGTGACGTGGCACGTGATGTGGCCAGGTGACGTGGCAAGTGGACAATCCACAACTTGTGGCAGGTGACGTGGCCAGGTGACGTGGCCAGGTGACGTGGCCAGGTGACGTGGCAGGTGGACAATCCACAACTTGTGGCAGGTGACGTAGTAGGTGACGTGGCAAGTGGACAATTCACAACTTGTGGCCAGGTGACGTGGCCAGGTGACGTAGTAGGTGACGTCGCAAGTGGACAATTCACAACTTGTGGCCAGGTGACGTGGCCAGGGGACGTGGCAGGGGACGTGGCAGGGGACGTGGCAGGGGACGTGGCAAGTGGACAATCCACAACTTGTGGCAGGTGACGTGGCCAGGTGACATGGCAGGTAATGTGGCCAGGTGACGTGGCAGGTAACATGGCCAGGTGACGTGGCAAGTGGACAATCCACAACTTGTGGCAGGTGACGTGGCAGGTGGCGTGGCAAGTGGACAATTCACAAGTTGTGCCAGGTGACGTGGCCAGGTGACGTGGCCAGGTGGCCAGGTGATGTGGCAGGTGACGTGGCAAGTGGACAATCCACAAGTTGTGGCAGGTGACGTGGCCAGGTGACGTGGCAGGTGGACAATCCACAACTTGTGGCAGGTGACGTGGCAGGTAACGTGGCCAGGTGACGTGGCAGGTAACATGGCCAGGTGATGTGGCCAGGTGACGTGGCAAGTGGACAATCCACAGCTTGTGGCAGGTGACGTGGCACGTGATGTGGCCAGGTGACGTGGCAAGTGGACAATCCACAACTTGTGGCAGGTGACTTGGCTAGGTGACGTGGCAAGTGGACAATCCACAACTTGTGGCAGGTGATGTGGCAAGTGATACGCTAAATACAAGTACACTGCTGCTCTCTCAGCTGCTGCTACTTACTCTGGTCTCACAAACTGGCCGAAATGGTTAAAATTTACTGTTTTTTGAGCTTAGGGAGGGACTATGATGAAACGCTTATAAACGCAAACGCAGTAAAACGCCGGTTTCAGCGTTTAAAAACGTGTGTTCAGCAGAGTTTGCACCTGCGTCTCGTGTGCATGGGGCCTTACATCACTTCTGAAGTTGTATTGTACAAAAATGTGAGAACTTTAGTAACCTCTTCATTTTCGATATGAGACTAGCATGCAAAACAAAAACAAAAGAAATAGAAAAAAAAACATACAATCATTTATTATCAATTATGTATTCTCATTGTGTGTATGAGGCTTAAAGGGCTTGTAAACCCTCATGTTTTTTCATCTTAATGCATCCTATGCATTAAGGTGAAAAAACTTCTGGCAGTCACCGGCCCCCCAACCCCCCGTTTTACTTACCTGAGCCGTGGAATTTGGTCGGCGGTGACGCGCTCTGCCTCTCTCCACGGGGTCCTGGTGTTCTGCCGATATGGTTCCTCCTATCGATATGGTTCCCTCTTGACTGCGCAGGTGCACTCCGAGCCGATGGAAATCTCTGAACTTTAACAGTTGTTTGGCAGCTGTAGACACGCTCGCTCCTGATGCTTAGTTACACACGCCACTTTATTCGTCACGCCGCTCTATACAGCAAGGGGCGGATCAGATGTGATATTGTGCAGTGCATTTTGTTTGTTTATACAAGCCGCTCTATACAGCAAGGGGCTGATATCCGCTGTTTAACAGATCCATTACTAATATGTTTAAATGCATCCCTTGCCGCCAAAAGGGGCTGATATCCGCTGTTTAACAGATCCATTACTAATATGTTTAAATGCATCCCTTGCCGCCAAAAGGGGCTGATATCCGCTGTTTAACAGATCCATTACTAATATGTTTAAATGCATCCCTTGCCGCCCCTTGCTGTATAGAGAGGTGTGTACAAACAAAATGCACTGCTCAATATCACATCTGATCTTCCCCTTGCTGTATAGAGCGGCGTGAAGAATAAAGTGGCGTGTGTAACCAAGCATCGGGAGCGAGCGCGTCTACAGCTGCCAAACAGCTGTTAAAGTTCTGAGATTTCCGTCGGCTCGGATTGCGCCTGTGCAGTCAAGAGGGAACCGTATCGATAGGGGGACCAGCTCGACAAGACACCGGCTCTTGATTGGATAGATTGATAGCAGCGCAGCCATTGGCTTCCGCTGCTGTCAATCAAATCCAAAGACGCGGGCGCCGGGGGGCAGGGCTGAGTCATACATTCGGCATCTATTGACGCCGAATTAATGACTCGGAAGCGCAGCCGCAAGGTAACCCCCCGGGTGAGCGCTTTTCCTAGGGGGGATATCTGAAGGCGGTGTTCGGGGCCACTCTGCGCAAAACGAGCTGCACAGTGGAGGCAAGTATGACATGTTTGTTATTTAAAAAAATAAAATAAAAAATGATCCTTTAGTATCACTTTAAGCATCAGTTCAATTATGTAGGGGGAAGGAGGGTGAATCATTTCAGTCTCTATAAATGCAAATGATAGTTCATTCGGCTAATTTTTTTACGTGTGGTTTTGGGGGCTCACCAACTAAACCTGTCACTTTCCCATACATGGGAACACACAGGTTTGTTTTATGAACGTCTACCTATTGAAACACAAGGGAGAAGAGCACTAAAATGATTCAAAAACGAATAAGGAAAATGCTGTAACTACAAAAAAGCACACTTTTTCTGAACAATATAGACAATACAACAAATCTGCACACACCAAAATGATATAATGTAAAAGCTAATTTATAGAATTAGCCGAAATATAATGAAAAGCTAATTTATTGTAAAGAAGTAATATAAAGTAACAGAACACATTCATCCACAAGAGTTCCAGTGTACTGCCCACCTGTGCTCCCCGATCATTGACCAGTTCCACAGACCATCTGCCTTCATATTGGATCCATACAAATATCCCTCCATCTGCATCGCACGTTGCCAGCTTTTGGAATGGCTCGTTCCATCTCACTAACACCACCTGAAAAACAACACAAACAAGATCAATCAACATTACCAAAGGCTGCATGATCCTAATATATCTACACTTGTTATGATTCATTAAACTTCTAATTTATCTTTCCAAGTTGAAACTGTCAACCTTTTATCACTGCATGCAAAATGTGTGCGGTTTAAAGATATGCAGAAAACAATTCTAAGAGAGCTTGATGAATTATCACATTGAATCCATTCCAATGTAAGTAAGCCTATATGCAGGAAAGCTTTAGTTTATTAAATGTAAGTTAGGCGGGGGGGGGGGGGGGGCACACCCTCGAAATGCATAGCACAGAAGACCTGGGGAGCAGAAATTGAGAACATAAAAGTATTCCAGAACCACAGACAAGCCAAGGTATAAGCATCTGTCACTGACCACCACAAGTGCAAAGATCAGTGGTTGCCGCAATCTATCTTAGTGACATAGGTGCAAAGTATGGCTTTAGGTCATGGCCCAGTTTGTTCTTTAACCACTTGACAACCAGGCCAATTCTGGCACTTCGCTCATACATGTAAAAATCATAATTTTTTTGCTAGAAAATTATACAGAATCCCCAAACATTATATATGTTTTTTTTTAGCAGAGACCCTAGAGAATACAATGGCGGTCATTGCAACTTTTTATCTTACACGGTATTTGCGCAGCAATTTTTTCAAACGCGTTTCATGCTTTTAAAAAAAACAAAACAGTAAAGTTAGCCAATTTTTTTTGCATAACGTGAAAGATGATGTTACGCCGAGTAAATAGATACCGAACATGTCATGCCTCAAAATTTCACACGCTCGTGGAATGGCGCCAAACTTCGGTACTCAAAAATCCCCATAGGCGACGCTTCAAGATTTTTTTTACTGGTTACATGTTTTGAGTTAAAGAGGAAGTCTAGGGCTAGAATTATTGCTCTCACTCGAACGTTCGCGGCGGCACCTCACGTGTGGTTTGAACACCATTTTCATATGTGGGCGGGACTTGCGTATGCGTTTGCTTCTGCGTGCGAGCACACGGGGACCGGGTCGCTTTAAAAAAAAATAAAAAATGTATTGTTAATTTTACTTACATTTTTTTATTTTGACACTTTAAAAAAAAAATGTTTTTGATCACTTTTATTTCTATTACAGGGAATGTAAACATCCGTTGTAATAGGAATATTACATGATCGGACCTCTTTACAATGAGATCAATAAGACCCCACATCTCACCACTAGGCTGGGAAGCCTAAAATCAAAAACAAAAAAAAACAAAACGATTACCGCTTCCTAGCTGAGGTGGTGCCGTTTTTTTTAATGCAGAGGCCGGGCGTGACGTCATAACATCGCGCCCGGCCTCTGGCGATCATAGAGACTCCGGCGACCATCTGGTCCGCTGGAAATCTCTATGGTCAAGAACCGGGACCGGTGGATCCGTTCTCTGACTTGGCGATCGCACAGGTGAGTCGGTAGAAGCACCGGAGGGCGGCGGGAGGGGCGGACGTCCCATTTCGCCGCCGGTAAGAACAATCAAGTGGCGGAACAGCTGCTATGAGCATTCTTATGGTGTATGAAATTACCGTCTGAAAACGGCAATATCTGAATGATGCCTGTAGCTGCACCCATCATTCAGATATACCACCACAAAGCCGAGGACGTCTTTGGACGCTAGGCGGTCGTCAAGTGGTTAATTGCATTTTCCAATAAGAAGCGTCAATCCCCAGTGCAATATGCAGGTTATCAGACTAAGGGGTTGAAAATTGTATATGAGTGCAAAATCTGGTGCAGCTCTGCACAGAAACTAGGGTTGCACGGGTACCGATACTGGTATTGGTGCCAATAATAAAGTATTTGCACCAGTACTCATTAGGGGTGCAACGGATCAAAAAATTCACGGATCGGATCGATCCTCAGATCAGAGCCACGGATCGGATCATTTTCGGATCGGCAAAAAAAAAAAAAAAAAATACTAATATCCACGTCATCCCCCCCCACTGTAATATCCACAATCTCCCCCAGTAATATCCACAATCTTCCCCCAGTAATATCCACAATCTTCCCCTGTATGTAATATCCACAATCTCCCCCAGTAATATCCACAATCTCCCCCTGTATGTAATATCCACAATCTCCCCCAGTAATATCCACAATCTCCCCCTGTATGTAATATCCACAATCTTCCCCAGTAATATCCACAATCTTCCCCCAGTAATATCCACAATCTTCCCCCAGTATGTAATATCCACAATCTTCCCCCAGTAATATCCACAATCTTCCCCCAGTATGTAATATCCACAATCTTCCCCCAGTAATATCCACAATCTTCCCCCAGTAATATCCACAATCTTCCCCCAGTATGTAATATCCACAATCTTCCCCTGTATGTAATATCCACAATCTCCCACAGTAATATCCACAATCTCCCCCTGTATGTAATATCCACAATCTCCCCCAGTAATATCCACAATCTTCCCCCAGTACTATCCACAATCTTCCCCTGTATGTAATATCCACAGTCTCCCCCAGTAATGGGCATCTCCCCCACTTACCAGTCTCTCCCGCCGGCCAGTTCAAATCCACGAGCAGCGAGGGGTGATGACGTCACAAGGCGGCCGCCGCCCCCGGGTGTACCAAGATGGCCGCGGCTCCGGAGCTAGGCCGAAGCCGCGGCCTTTCCTAAGGCCGCGGATCGCGGTGTGTGCCGATCCGAATGGGGTGACCCGTTCGGATCACGGATCGTCACCGATCCGTTGCACCACTAGTACTCATGCAAATGCCCCAATACCTGAAACTGATACCTTTGCAGTGTGATTTGAGTCCATACAAAATGAATGGGCTAAAATCGCACTGTAAAGAATCGCATGTGATTTGAACAGGAATGTGGTGTGATTACTGTCTGAATTGCATGCGGTTTCCCCACTGCTTCTGTGTGAGCCTTTAATTGAACAAGCTGATGGAGAGCCGGTGATACATGGGCCAAACGAAAAATCATTTTGACAGAATGATCGGTCAAATTTTCGCATTAGGGGGGTCGTAGTAACATGCCGTCATGGAATCCGAGTGATCGGGCATGTTGGGAATGTGGTCTTCTAATCATTGATGAGAGATTTTAGAACCCAATTGGCTACCATGCACAGCTGTAGATTTTGCACTCTGTAGTTTTAGTTAAATCGACCCCTATGAATGCCTGAACACAATCTACTGTATATAAAACCATTGATCAACTTTCTTAGACCCCTTTCACACTGGGGTGGTTTTTAGGTGCTTCACACTGGGGTGGTGCGCTTGTGGGATTGTTCTGAAAAGTCCTGCAAGCAGCATCTTTGGGTCGGTTTGGAAGCGCTGTATTTAGCGCTCCCAAAATGCCCTGCCCATTGGCTTCAGAAGCGCTGAAACACGTGTTTTTAACCCCTTCTTTGGGGTTAAAAGCGTCCTGCTAGCGCCCGAAAAGCACCGCTTAAACGGCGCTAAAGCACCTTTAAAACGAGTGGCGCTTTAGCGCTAACGCAGCCCCAGTTTGAAAGGGGTATTATTGTTCTAGTTATATATTTTTAAAACGCTGATAAAGAGCTGATCATATCTTGAATCATTTATACATGAATTACAACTCAATATAAATGTATTACCATGTGATTATAAGTGCGGGTTTTTAAGGAGGAACTGCAGTCTGCTCACATAATTTGTAATAAAAACATCTTTGCCATTCTAAAGCTTCCCTCCAACCACTTTGCATATTATTTTATATATACTGTGATTCTGTACTTGCCAAATGTGCTGCAGAAACCTCCCTCCACTAAGTCTGGCTGCAGCCATTTTAAATGTGGAAAGCTGAAGCCTCTGCCTGTTCACTTCCTGGATTTACACAGTCACACACCTCCAGCCCTGCAGATCTCATTGGCCCTCTTATGACTCACCCCCTCATTTCCTGGCAAACTCTCACAAGAATGAGAGAGAGAGATGTGCATGATGTCATAAGCCTAGGCTAATGTTTAGACAAGAAACACGGAAATGGGCTGTATCTGTATTTACTGGCAGAAAAAAATAAGTTTTATTATCCAAAGTTTCCATAGATGGAAAGTTGAAAAAAATTACCGAAGGTCCGCTTTAAAGACAAGCACTCCCTGTAACAAGAAGCCTATGCTCAATTGGTATGCCAACTTCTGTTCTCATCACTAGAATAGCAGAACATGGGTTCTGAATAGGGCCGAAACAACTAATTGATTAATCTACACCTAATCGATTATGAAAATAGTAATCGATTAATTTCATAATCGATTAATGGGCCACTAACATAATGGGGTTAAAAAACTAAAACTAGCCCTTTATAGTACAAAAAGAGCAAATAATTGCTACTGTAAATATTACTTTCATAGTTCCACAGTAAAAAAATTAACCCCTTACAGTAGCGATTTTCTCTTTTTGTACTATAAAGGGCTAATTTTAGTTTTTTTAACCCCGTTACTAAAGGTCTTAGGTCTGGTTCACACCTCAGTTTTTTGGTGTTTTTTTCAGAAACACACTACTACAGTTAATTTAACATGGTTTCCTATGGAACACGTTCACATTTATGCTTTTTTCAGCTGCTGCGTATTTGGAGAGGGTTAAGGACTTTTTTCAATGCAAAACAGTGCTTTTTTGGTTCAATATACTTTAATAAAGAAGCTGCAGAAAAGCATGTAATGTGTTTTTGCAGCAATTTGTGTTTTTTTTAATCTGCCCAACAACAAATTGGCCCAAAAAAAAAAAAAAAAAACATAAAAAAATGCAAAAACACAAATCGCAGCAAAATGTTGGCCACACGGATCAATTTTTAGAAGAGAATATTCATTTGAAAAATCTTTGCACATTCGCTGAATAGAATGTTGTTTGAAATTTTCACTTGCTTTTAACATTCTGTTTTAAAACAAATGTAATTTCTGAATGAAAAACCACATGCAATGTCTGAAAATTCCTTTGACCTAGAAATTTTCCATTTCTAAATTTTCCCATCACTGTGGTTGAAAAGAAACGTCGATGTGACCCCACTAATGATTACAAAATCAAACAAAGTTTCTTAAAATTACTTTTTTTCTTTTTTAAGGAAGACATTGTTTTTGTATGGCCAGCATATAGTTGGTTATTTATATTTACCACTGCATAGAGATATTTAAGAATAAATTGCCTTTTTTTTTACTTTACACATTACCTAAATTATACACTGCACTTTTTTTTTTTTAAGGTTATTAACCGATCAAAACAATAATTGGCCAACTAATCGAATATGAAAATAATCGTTAGTTGCAGCCCTAGTTCTGAATTTTCCGTTTTGACTATGTCTATGTACAGTAGTAAACACTTTGCGCCCAGGACAATTTTGTCATTTTTCACCGACGTGTTAAAATTTGTGTTTTTAAATGGAAACTAAAAACCCTCAAGCATTATTATATTTTCTGAAAGCAGAAAAACTGTAGAATAAAATGGTGGTATTTTTACAAATTTTTATGTTGCACAATGTTTCCAACAACTGTTTAGCAAATGTATATTTTCAGTGAAAAATACACTAAATGAATTTGAATGCACACAAAAACAATATAACACCCAATTAAAAACATATGGTTACGTGGAGTAAAGTCATAAAACTGTGCGGGCCCGTGAAATTGCAGATAGCTATAGTATCCCAAATTGTTCATAGGTGATGCTTTAAAAGCCTTTATAGCTCATCAATTTAGAGTCTACCAAAGATGATGATATACAAAAAAATGTAGCGCTATGCGTAAGAGATATATATAAGGCAACACCCCCACCCATCAATTGCATATTACCAGACCATTTAAAGAAGCTATTTCATCATTCTATCGGGCTTGGATATCTGGTGTCATCCTTGATTCTGGATCTTGGATATATATATGTGCAGTGCCAGCTGGGACCCCATATTTACGGATATACATATACCAAGCCTGTTTGACCCTTTAGACGTACGTTTACTGGGTCCATTCCATCTGGTAAGCCTCCCCTTCATGTGGTGGTGGTCACGTCACAAGTCACTTGCTTTTTGAAAGTCACTATTTTGATTTGGAAGTTTCAACAACATTCACGTTTTGGTCATCAAAGACTTTTCTTCAATCCTTTTTTATATATTTGGACTCATTATTAGATTCATTGTGATCTAGTCATTTCGAGCACTACACTTGGGTGTTATATATATCTCTTACGCATAGCGCTACATTTTTTGTATATGGTTTGTTTTTGCTTTTTCCACAGGTATTGTAGCTGCTTATATGTGTTAGTAGCGCGAATATTGTTTGTATTTTTGTACCAAAGATGATGGTCCCAGAATTATTGCTCCCACTCCGATGTTCGCTGCAATACCTCACACGTGCGGCACATTACTGTTTACATACATATTGAAGAGAAACAAGATCCGACTAATTTTCAAAAGGGGTAAATGCACCGCATCCCGATAATAAAGATATCAAAAAGGCGAGAAAAGTGGGACTATAACGGCGCCATGCAGAAAATATGTCACTTAGTCAACATCGTAAATTAACAATTTTTATTAAAATATCACATAGATATTATGAAAAGACAATATAATGGTAAAAAAAACATAGCTTAAACAGACAAGGATTTTTTCTGGGTTGCTGGTTTACCCAAGTGGAATGTGGCAGGGGTCAGGTGTGATGTTTTGTCCCTATATATTTCGCCGGGTCAGGCTTCTTCAGGGGAGTACACAATAACCGCCCAAATTGTTTATATATCCAGCTCTAACAAAGGATCAAAAAAGACAATATCAAAGAATGATACAATAAATAGATACTTGCATATTCTTATTTCTTGTAGTTTGCATCATCATAGTTACCAAACAAGGAGCCCAGCCTTTGTTCAACCCAGGCAGAAAGGATCACATATGCGAATCCCATATACGATGTAGATAATTTATCACAACTGTAGGGCCACGCAGGGAGCTAAGTTCGGCCGTAGGGGGTAGAAAAGACCTGGCTGGAGGGAAGATAAGTCCTAATGACTAATTGCTTCCGAATCACAGATTTATTAAACATAATGTTATGTATATATAGAAATATATAAAAGGCCAGCGGGCTCAAAAAGTAAACTTATGCTGGCCATACACTATACGAAAAAATCAGGCGAAAATCGGTCGTTCAGACAGTTCTTTCGTTTTTCAGACAGTTAATGGGCACAAAATCGATAATCTTTGGGACGTTTTTGAGCCGAAAAAACGAAGGAGAAGTTTGGAAATTTTCTGCCGAACGAACGATAAATCGGAAGGTTAATGTGTTTCCCGTCCGCACTTTCTGCACTAGGTATATGTAAAAAAAAAAAAATGTTTCTTTATTTATGTCCACTGAACGATTTATCGGTCATTACATGATGGCAATATCGTTTGCGCTCACGAATGAACTTTCGTTTTTCGAAAGTTCGTTCGGACGATTTTTTGTATAGTGTATGGCCAGCATAACTCTGTTCACTATGTTTAGAGAGAAAACATGCAGGCGGAGGCGACCAAGGAGATGATTTCCAAATGTAGCCAAAAAAGAGGAAAGAAGAAAGGACTGAAAAATCAGTCTGGCAATATGGTATATCCTATAAAATAAAAAATGAAGATGAAGATAAAAAAAATCACTCAATGAAAAGCTGTGCATGCTAAAATAAAATAAAAGCATGCACAGACATATAGGCTGATATTTAGGGCATACTGGAGCCACAGTATGCCAGGGTCCAGCAGCGTATAAAAACAGTAGGAAAGTACCTAGATATCAAGATTATTACCCGAGTCCAGAAGGTGCAGAGTGAGGTCGCCTCCATATGTCCGCCTAGGATGGAATGGCGATATGCTGGCATTTTATACCCCCCACATGCTCGGGCGTGCTAACGTCACCGAGCGAGTGCGGACAGCAAGGTGCTCGTGTCCACGCCTAAGGACAGAAACCGCCGCCAGACTACAACCCCCAGAGTACCTAGCGGCGCGCGCATGTGCCGTAGTGACAGCGACAGTGATTCTCCCCAATGGCCTTACACATTCCATTCGTCATCGAGTATCCTGTCAAACCATTGGTGTTGTTTATTTAGCCAAATGTCTCTGTGAATGCTTTTATGTGGGAAAGACAAAAAGGCCCTTCCTTAAACGCATCAAAGATCACATTGGCCCTATTCGTAAACGACTAATGACTACTGCCATCAGCCGCCACATAGGCAGCAAACATAACTGAGGCAGGAATGATCACATTTTCAGCCCTTGAACATGTACCCACACATGCAAGAGGAGGCGGCATTGACCGCAAACTCCTGCAACTTGAAACCAGATGGATTCACCAATTAAAAGCAACTCGCTATCCTGGCCTAAATGAGTATATCAGTTTCAAATCCTTTCTCTGATACATTAATTATAAATCATTATTGAACAAAATTTGTTTTAAGACTATAATTGATTGTACTTGGATATTCATTATACTCATATTATTGAGCTTGGTTTCTTACCCCTCATTTCCATCAGGGGCTCTAGTCATGTTCTCTCTGTGTCCTACATCTCCTACTCCCCCCTCTCTTTCTTCCTCTTTCCCCTTTTTTCTCCCTCCCCCTACTCCCCTCCCCCGCTTTTCTTTTTCTTTTCCCCTTCCCTTCTCCTATAAACCCTACCACCCTAAACCCCCTCCCCCTTTTCCCTTCCCTTTTTTCCCCATTCCCTCTCCTTTTCCTTCCCAATTCTCTCCCTGTTCCCCTTTGTTCCCACCCCTGTCTCCCTTCCTTCCCCAATTGATTGTTGATAATGACAAATTTAAACAAGTCTTTTTGTTTATTTTTCCTCTTATGATTATAAAAAACAGCTTTGATACCTGTAGACATTCTATGTATAATTCTGTATTAGATTTATTCTCTTATTTTGGCATATGTCTAATAGTTGTATGTTGTTTTTTGTTTCTATGTGTTATTTGCATCATTATGTTCCAATCCACCTATAGGAGCTCATTGTCTCCTTCCCTACCCAGTGCATGACATCACATATGCCTTTTTATATACTTTACATCCCCCTTTCTTTTGGATGTTACACTTCCTATACTGTGGCATCACGCATTGGAGCCCTTTGTTTTCGCCGTATGGACACCCAAGGGCCTCTTCAATTTAGAGGCCCGTCTCCGTGCCGTTATCCCTCGGCCTAAGTGGTACATCCTCTTTGACCAGCCACCCAGTCCTGCACCTTCCTCTTCGCCCCTCCTTGGGCTGATATGTTCCTGCCTCCTTGCTGCTAATCAGCCTCGGTTACCACCAGTGACACCGGCCAATACCATCTTCGCCGCTGTCACTACGGCACATGCGCGCGCCGCTAGGTACTCTGGGGGTTGTAGTCTAGCGGCGGTTTCGGTCCTTAGGCGTGGACACGAGCACCTTGCTGTCCGCACTCGCTCTGTGACGTTAGCACGCCCGAGCATGTGGGGGGTATAAAACGCCAGCATATCACCATTCCATCCTAGGCGGACATATGGAGGCGACCTCACTCTGCACCTTCTGGACTCAGGTAATAATCTTGATATCTAGGTACTTTCCTACTGTTTTTATACGCTGCTGGACCCTGGCATACTGTGGCTCCAGTATGCCCTAAATATCAGCCTATATGTCTGTGCATGCTTTTATTTTAGCATGCACAGCTTTTCATTGAGTGTTTTTTTTATCTTCATTTTTTATTTTATAGGATATACCATATTGCCAGACTGATTTTTCAGTCCTTTCTTCTTTCCTCTTTTTTGGCTACATTTGGAAATCATCTCCTTGGTCGCCTCCGCCTGCATATTTTCTCTCTAAACATAGTGAACAGAGTAAGTTTACTTTTTGAGCCCGCTGGCCTTTTATATATTTCTATATATACATAACATATTGTTTAATAAATCTGTGATTCGGAAGCAATTAGTCATTAGGACTTATCTTCCCTCCAGCCAGGTCCTTTCTACCCCCTACGGCCGAACTTAGCTCCCTGCGTGGCCCTACAGTTGTGATAAATTATCTACATCGTATATGGGATTCACATATGTGATCCTTTCTGCCTGGGTTGAACAAAGGCTGGGCTCCTTGTTTGCTAACTATGATCATGCAAACTACAAGAAATAAGAATATGCAAGTATCTATTTATTGTATCATTCTTTGATATTGTCTTTTTTGATCCTTTGTTAGAGCTAGATATATAAACAATTTGGGCGGTTATTGTGTACTCCCCTGAAGAAGCCTGACCCGGCGAAATATATAGGGAAAAAACATCACACCTGACCCCCGCCACATTCCACTTGGGTAAACCAGCAACCCAGAAAAAATCCTTGTCTGTTTAAGCTATGTTTTTTTTACCATTATATTGTCTTTTTATAATATCTATGTGATATTTTAATAAAAATTGTTAATTTACGATGTTGACTAAGTGACATATTTTCTGCATGGCACCGTTATAGTCCCACTTTTCTCGCCTTTTTGACAATTTACATACAGGTGCGCGCCGTACGCGCGCATTTACTTTTTACGTGTGCATAAAGACAGGGTTTCTGTAATTTTTTTTCTCATTTATAATTTATATTTAATGCTTTTATTTTCATATAACTTAATGCTAAAAGCCCCTAGGTAATAGCATGAGGAGGTGACCAGTTCTCTTTATAGAGAAATCAGGGGTCTACTAGATTCCCAATGTCTCCCTTGGTCTCCACTGCAGCTAATCAAGCAAAAACGGTGCTTAATAAGCTGCTTCCCTGGCTACAGCAGCTAGGGAATGACAGATCTGAATCTGGAAGTGATGAAATGCTTGTCACTTCCAGGTTCTTTTGTCGTGTTCCCTAAGCTCCTCTTGCTCTCCATCCTGAGACAGTGGTCCTTGGTTACTCTGAGGAAGGGGAGAGCCTGGAAACCAGGCAAGGAAAAAAAAAAAGATACAAAGTTGTATACAAGAACTTGTTAAATGACCCATGGCCACCAAGTGGTTTTAATCTGTCAAGCTGAAGGGCTCCATAGGTGTATCTGCATAACAAAAACATAATATATATATAGGCTCACACTTTCCTATAATCTTATACTTGGCTTTCTTAGATCACATATTCATTTTAGGCTTGGTGTACAATTCTGTAGTCCTCTCTGTCACCCTCTCAAAGCTCAGTAAAACTTTACTGGCATTAATGTCTCATAGAAATGAGTGCAAAACAAGCGTCTACGGAATGATTCGCGTTTCATGCCACTGCATCAAAGCAAATGGACAATGCTTTTATTTTATTTCAGTTCTTGTTCACCTCCACAGCATTATTCCTGTAAGGGTGGTATCGTAAATCTTGCCTAATGCAGACATGAAGGCTACACCCCTGCCTTCCTCCTTCTGAAAAACCTAGTTGCCAGCATATTATACGGACACAATGGGGGTTATTTACTAAAACTGGAGCATGCAAAACCTGGTGCAGCTCTACATAGAAACCAATCAGCTTCCAGGTTTTATTGTCAAAGCTTATTAGAACAAGTTGAAATTAGAAGCTGATTGGCTACCATGTGCAGCTGCACCAGATTTTGAGTGCTCCCATTTTAGTAAATCTCCCCTAATATCATCGGTAGGAATGGGCTCAGGCGTTTTCAGGATCCCACCAGCCCGATCCCGCCAGGAAGTCAACATTGCACACCGCTAATCACAGGCAGTGAGACATTTCCCGATCCACAGCTGCACAGATCGATAAATATTTAACTGCCTGTGATTAGCCGTGTGCAGTGTCGGCATCCTGGCGGGATCGGACAGGTGGGATCTCAAACAGGCCCGTGCCCATCTCTAGTCATCAGTACTGTCAAAAGGCAATGACAAGTATTCAGATCAGGAAAGTCAGTACTATGCTGGATAAGAGTCTTAATGTGATACTGAGTTAGCACCTCAAAGGGTCAGGGGGTCATCATGATAGCCAGGAAATAAGCCAAAAGGGAACACCTGCAATGACAGACTCATCAATACACTCTCTGAAAACGGTCTCCTTCATAGTCACTGTAAACATGTAATTTTATATATTTCTATTAGTGTTTCTTTCATTACAATTATAATGCTGAACAAACAGCCCATTTATTGTGAAATTGTGTTCTCTAGTACTGTATATAATTCAAAATAAAATTGCTATAGTCTCTAAACCCCCTTTATTCTTGTCCGGTGCCTATTTTTGGCTTGCACACACATGACAACTGTGGTGTGCTGAGATTGCAGCTACGTTATCTTAGCTCACCTGGATTTTTATAGAAAAAGCTTTGAAAAGAAAAAAAAAATTAATAAAAAAAACAGCAGCAGCATATAACTGGATGCCAAGGTGTAAAGTAACATTAATGCTAAATAATACATTTCCTTTTTCCTACCCGATTTCATCCTACTTCTTCATGAAACAAATGTCAATTACCAGATAAGATAATGAATTATTCAGCAAGAATGGTTCTTATCACAAGCTCACAGATTAAGATCAATAGAGCCAGAATCAATGGCACTTCTTACATGAAAGGGATGCTATGCAATAGAGGAAAAAAAAAAATTAAAGTCAGCTCATCAGCTATGGAAATTAAATTGGAATATTTTTAATCACAAAAAGGTTAGTCACTATAGACACAGAATAGATAAGCTTTAAAAGAAAAACTATCATTCTGCAATAAAAACCACTATCACTAGAAAAAAATCATGTGGGCTGTTTACCTCATAGATATCAATTGTAAAGAAATGTATCATTGCATAGAGTCCTTTTATAATAGCCTTTATATTTGTTTACTGCATGGTTTATGTTAGGACGATATGAACAAGCTTTTTTTAAATTTCAACAAATTTTAATAATTACAATCAAATTTTAGGTCTTTTAAGTATTTGATTTTTCTGCATTCATTTTTTTTTTTTTTCGCTTTACAGTCTACGTACTTCTGTTTTCATCTATGAATATATATATATATATATATATATATATATATATATATATATATATTGTGAGGGGGTTAGCTCGGTAGCGGGTGTGTGTGACCCCCTGGATGGGCTCCCCACACAAAAACAGGCCCAGCAGACGGAGGTTGTGGTTTTCAAGATCAAAAGGTGCGGTTTATTTCTCTATTTACAGTGACAAAAACACAGCAAAGCAAAAAGAAACATAAACAAAATAAATCCTGGTCAGCTTGACCTCTGACTAAACATGCAGGTTTCCCTAACTAACAACTGGGATCAGCCTGGTGCTGTCCTAGTCCCTAAGTCCCTGGTTTAGTAAATGTCCAAACAAATAGCCACACAGGCTTTGTCTCACCGCACAGGGGTTCACTCTCCCTAGACAGTCCACACAGGTCTGGTTCCAGGCATGAGCAAACACCTAATGAAGCTGGGAGTTTTTATAGAGGCCTTAAACGAGCTGACAAGCTTCAGCTGGTCTCATCAACTCCCTGCCTGCACGACGCCCAGCACTCTCCCTAGAGGTATGAATCATCCATGAGCCCACTAGCCTCAGCTGGGCTTCATCAACTCTCTCCCTAGTTGTATAAGTCGGCATAAAGCCTGAATCTGGGAGAAATATACCTACCCCCCTGGATGCAACCAGGTGACTTTACCTTCCTGCTGTCACATACCCCCCCCCTCTTGTTTTAACCTCGGGGTTGGAACACCAGCAATCAGGCATTCATGTACTCGAGACAAAGCATCCACATTCCCCATTTGAACGCCAGGGCGATGCTTTACTGTGAAGTTGAATTCCTGTAGGGCCAGGAACCACCTATTTACTCTTCTATTTGTCTCCTTGTTTTGAGCCATCCACTTTAACGGAGCGTGATCCGTAACCATGTCAAAGTGCCTACCTAGCAGATAGTACCGAAGGGAATCTAGAGCCCACTTCACCGCTAAACACTCCTTTTCAACCGTGGCGTAATTTACCTCATGGGACTTCAACTTCCTGCTGAGGTAAATGACTGGGTGCTCTTCCCCGTTCCAGACCTGGGACAATACTGCTCCTAACCCCACATCTGACGCATCACTTTGTACGACAAAGTCTTTAGAGAAGTCGGGTGAGTACAACACTGGCTGGCTACATAAGGCTTGTTTCAAGAATTGGAACGCTGCCTCAGCCTCGGGGGTCCATTTAATCATGACCGACCCTTTCCCTTTCGTCAGGTTGGTTAGGGGCACAGCCTTAGAAGCAAAGTGGGGAATGAAGCACCGATAATAACCCGCGATTCCCAGAAAGGCTCGTACCTGCTTCTTGCTGTTGGGACGTGGCCAACTCTGGATGGCCTCGACTTTGTTGAGTTGGGGTTTTATTACTCCCCTGCCAATGGTGTACCCAAGATATTTGGCCTCCTCCTGCCCAATGGTACACTTCTTGGGGTTAGCCGTAAACCCCGCTTCCCGGATAGAGTCTAGGACTGCTTGCACTTTTGGCAGATGTGAGGCCCAATCTGTGCTATGGACAATTACGTCATCCAGGTAAGCCGCAGCATACTTCCGATGGGGCCTCAGTATCTGGTCCATTTTCCGCTGGAATGTGGCCGGCGCATTCTGTAACCCGAACGGCATTCTCTTATATTGGAACGCCCCGTCTGGGGTTACAAATGCGGTTTTCTCTTTGGCCGACTTGGCCAGGGGAATTTGCCAATACCCTTTTGTGAGGTCAAGAGTCGTCATGTATCGGGCTGTTCCCAGCCGGTCGAT
Source organism: Rana muscosa (assembly GCA_029206835.1). Lineage (NCBI taxonomy): Eukaryota > Metazoa > Chordata > Amphibia > Anura > Ranidae > Rana > Rana muscosa. Next base: position 99,372,295 of record CM055121.1, read on the forward strand.
CAACTCATCTATACGTGGCATGGGGTAGGTGTCAAATTTTGTAACTTTGTTCAACTGACGAAAATCGTTACAAAATCGCCAGCTCCCATCCGGTTTAGGCACCAACACAATGGGACTAGACCAATCACTTTGGGACTCCTCTATCACCCCTAAGTTCAGCATTTTCTGTACTTCCTCCCGTATTGCCTCCCGTCGGGCCTCTGGGATCCGATAGGGTTTTAACTTCACCCTTTCACCGGGCGGGGTAATAATATCATGCTCTACCCCAGATGTTTGTCCCGGCAGCTCAGAGAACACCTCCTTGTTGCGAAGCACAAACTCCTTAACCTCCTGTTGTTGGGGTTGTGACAAGGTGGCTGCTATTCCAACCTCCGGAATCACGCAACCAGTTTGAGCTGGTGACCAAGTTTCTGCGACTAGGGACTCTCTATCCCTCCAGGCTTTCAACAGATTAACGTGATAGATCTGTTCGGGCTTTCGCCTTCCTGGTTGTCTGACCTTGTAATTCACTTCGCTCACTTTTTCCATTATCTCGTAGGGGCCTTGCCATTTGGCAAGGAATTTACTTTCAACCGTAGGGACAAGTACCAATATCCTATCCCCCGGGGAAAAGGTACGGGTCTTGGCTCCACGGTTGTACACTCTCTGCTGTGCCAACTGCGCTTGGGCCAAATGTTCCTTCACGATGGGCATTACCTGTGCAATTCGATCTTGCATCAGGGCGACATGCTCAATCACACTCCTGTGGGGAGAACTCTCACTTTCCCAAGTTTCCTTGGCAATATCCAACAGCCCTCTTGGGTGTCTCCCATACAGTAACTCAAAGGGGGAGAATCCCGAAGAGGATTAGGGCACCTCCCTAATAGCAAACATCAAATAAGGAAGTAGACAGTCCCAATCCTTTCCATCTCTATCCACCACTTTCTTCAACATTTGTTTTAGGGTTTTGTTGAATCTTTCAACCAGCCCATCGGTTTGGGGGTGATACACAGACGTACGCAATTGCGTCACTTTGAACAATTTACACAGCTCTTTCATAACCCGGGACATAAAGGGTGTACCTTGGTCCGTAAGCAGTTCTTTACAAATACCCACCCGGCTAAAAACAAGAGATAGCTCTTTGGCTATGGTTTTGGCCGAGGTATTTCGGAGAGGGATCGCTTCTGGATAACGGGTGGCATAGTCCATTATAACTAATATGTACTGGTGCCCCCTAGCGGACTTGATTATAGGACCTACCAAATCCATTGCGATCCTCTCAAACGGGACCTCAATGATGGGTAGAGGGACCAGCGGGCTACGGAAATGTGGCATCGGGGCCGACCTCTGACACACAGGGCAGGAGGAACAATAATTTTCTATGTCCTTCATCACCCCAGGCCAATAGAATCTCTGTAATACCCTCTCTCGGGTTTTCTCTGTCCCCAGATGACCTCCAAGAATGTGCCCATGGGCCAACTCCAACACCAACTTCCTGTAAGGTTTGGGCACCACAAGCTGCTCAACGGTTTCTTCTGCCCTTTTTGCCACCCGATACAGTAGGTCCTTCTCTACGCTGAAGTATGGGTAAGTGCAGGTATTATCTGGGTTCACTAACTCGCCATCTATTTCCACTACGTTTTCCCGTGCCTTTATTAGGGCGGGGTCTTTTAACTGTTCTGTGGCAAAATTTTCCCTGTGAACCTCAAGATCAGAAAACTCCACAGACGGTAGGTTTTCGTCTGAGGAGGTGGGCTCCTCTCCAGTTTCTTGAGTCTCGCCTGCCAATACTGACAAGGGAAATTCTGGAGAGTCCTCACCACTCTCAGAGGAGTTCTGGCTATCACCTTCCTGGTACATAGGGGCACCAGTGGGGGGCTCAGGATCATCCCACAGTTCCCAGAACTTCGGAAAATCCCTTCCCACAATGGCATCATGCGGTAATTGAGATACTAACCCCACTGGATGAGAGAGGGTACCTTTGGGGGTCTTGAAACACACTGTAGTCATTGGATACTCTCGGGTGTCCCCATGCACACAAATAACAGCTACCTTGCTATTCCCAGAGACCTCTGTTTTAACTAATTCAGCCTTTATCAGGGTCACAAGGCTACCTGAATCCAGTAATACCACAACATTTCTACCATTAATACACATTTTGCATAAATGTTTCTCAGTTCCCCGAATGGCAGTGCATGCGACTGTCGCACACAGCGACTGACGTCTGTCCGTCAGAAAGTCACATTGCATGTGTTCCTCCACAACCGGGCAATTTGCTGCAATATGTCCCGTTTGCCGGCAGCGGTAGCAAACAATCCTTTTGGCTGCCTCTTGAGCCCCCGACTTCCCAGGCTGTTCTCGCCAAACCCTGGGCAGAGCTCCCACCCTCTCACTCTCTCCACCCTCACCCCTTGGAATCATCTTATCCGCCCCTGGGGATGGTCTGGTCTTAGGGTGGAAAGTCCGAGAGTCTCTGGAAGAGGCCGTCAGGTTCTCTGCAGCCAAGTATCTCTCTACACGATCCACAAGTTTACCGGCCGTTTCTGGGTCTCCATGGCTTACCCACTTTTGAATGGCGGTAGGAAGAGCTCTCAAGAAACGATCCATCACAACACGTTCCACAATCTCCGGTGCGGACAAAGTCTCTGGCTGTAGCCACTTCCTGCTCAGGTGAATGAGATCATACATTTGAGACCTGGGGGGTTTTCCAAGCTGGAAAGTCCAGTTATGCACACGCTGAGCCCGGACAGCCAGGGTGACACCCAGCCTTGCCAATATTTCAGCTTTTAGCATCACATAGTCTTTTGCTTGGTCAGGCTCTAGGTCATAGTAAGCTTTCTGCGATTCACCAGTTAACAGAGGAGCCACCAGTCCAGCCCACTGCTCCTCAGGCCACTTTTCTCTTTCAGCAGTCCTTTCAAATGTGGTCAAAAATACCTCTGGATCATCCTCTCCAGTCATTTTTGTCAATAAACGACTCACCCCAAAGGACGCGGTATTAGTGGGACGGCTTTCCTCACTGGTCTGCGGACGTTGCTGCATTACTGCTTCCATCTGTTGTTGTAGTCTCTGCTCTTGCTTCTGCAACAGGTCTATGAAGCGGGCCTCAGATTGCTGCTGGGCTTGTTGCTGGGCTGCGAAGCTCTTTTGCAAACCTGCATTTGTCTGCTGTTGATTGGCATTTGCTAGAGCCAGCTGTTTCAGTATCTCCTCCATGCTGGCTTAAAAAAAAACTGCCACTGGTTCTCCACCAACTGTGAGGGGGTTAGCTCGGTAGCGGGTGTGTGTGACCCCCTGGATGGGCTCCCCACACAAAAACAGGCCCAGCAGACGGAGGTTGTGGTTTTCAAGATCAAAAGGTGCGGTTTATTTCTCTATTTACAGTGACAAAAACACAGCAAAGCAAAAAGAAACATAAACAAAATAAATCCTGGTCAGCTTGACCTCTGACTAAACATGCAGGTTTCCCTAACTAACAACTGGGATCAGCCTGGTGCTGTCCTAGTCCCTAAGTCCCTGGTTTAGTAAATGTCCAAACAAATAGCCACACAGGCTTTGTCTCACCGCACAGGGGTTCACTCTCCCTAGACAGTCCACACAGGTCTGGTTCCAGGCATGAGCAAACACCTAATGAAGCTGGGAGTTTTTATAGAGGCCTTAAACGAGCTGACAAGCTTCAGCTGGTCTCATCAACTCCCTGCCTGCACGACGCCCAGCACTCTCCCTAGAGGTATGAATCATCCATGAGCCCACTAGCCTCAGCTGGGCTTTATCAACTCTCTCCCTAGTTGTATAAGTCGGCATAAAGCCTGAATCTGGGAGAAATATACCTACCCCCCTGGATGCAACCAGGTGACTTTACCTTCCTGCTGTCACAATATATATATATATATATATATATATATATATATATACACATATATACATATACACACACACACACACACACACACACACACATATATATATATATATATATATATATAGCGTGCAACTGGTCTTCCCCTGCTCATACTGCCTGGCAAGCCATGTGAATAAAAAGGCCAGGTTTTCTTAATCCAACCGAATAGGCTTCCTACTGTTAATTTGAGAGACAAAAACTAATTTTGCCAGTGCATAACAGCTCAATACATACACAACCTTTTTCTGCTGCATTTTATACAACACGGTCTCCTATCAAGAATGCTCTACTATGCTCAAGCCTTTTCATTCAGCTCAGACATTCAAAGAAGCCATACTGCTGCTTCCATGACAGCAAAGTGATCAACTAATGGAGGACGAGCAGACGATTGCAAGGTCCACTTACTCTATACAGATATCCTGTTTCATTAATAGAAGGCGTAGTACTGGCTTCCATGAATGGTGGAGCTGGGCAGAAAGGGCAGGCATAGTTGGAAACTCTTGATGAAAGCCTGTAACAGCCCCTTAGTTCTTTTAACCCCTGCCGCACTGGAAGATTACGGTGGCGGGGGAAACATGGACAGAGGAAGATTTCACATAACCGAAGAGGCATCAGCACAAGGGACATGCCCTACTGACTTGTAAGTTACCGTATTTTCCGCACTATAAGGCGCACCGGATTATAAGGCGCAGTCTCAATTACGGGTCTATTTCTGTACTTAACCCATACATAAGGCGCACTGGACTATAAGGCGCATGCTAAAACATACGGTCTACAAAAAGAAATTTAACGGAAGCAAAACAGTGAGTTAGGGCTCTTTCACACGGAGGTCCGTTCAGGTCCGCCTGTCAGTTTTTTAGGCGGACCTAAAACGGATCCTCCATGTACCCCTATGGAAGCACGGATGTCAGCAGAGACATGTCCGCTGACATCCGCTCCGCCAAAGTGTGACGGAGGAAAAACCTATTTTTCCTTCCGTCGGCGGAGCGGATCGGATGACAACGGACTCTACGGTCCGTCGTCATCCGATTCCCCATAGGGGAGAGCAGCGCTCTGACAGGGCGGTCCCTGCACAGTGTGCGGGGACCGCCCAGTCATCCAGTCATACAGATTTTGGAACTCAGTGCACACATAAGGCGCACCGGACTATAAGGCGCATGGCCGATTTTTGAGAAAATTTTAGGCTTTTAGGTGCGCCTTATAGTGCGGAAAATACGGTATGTCCCTTGTGCTGATTTTTGTGTTTTTTTTATTATGGTTGTACTTAAGCTTGTATATATGACTAGAGTTTAGCTATAATTTACAAGAAGTTGAATGGATAATACATAACAGACAATAGCAGAGTTGCTATATTTGTTGGACAGCAGTAACAGTTCCGCTCCTACTCTTCTCAGGTACTCCGCCTGGACTCCTGGCTCCTTCCACACTCCAAGTGCCCACCATAGCAAGCCACTTGCTATGGGGGCACACATGCAGGCTTGCTCCCGAGTTAGCTGTGTGTATCCATAGACACACAGAACGTGGCTTGGCCCTGCCCCCCGCTACATCATTACTAGCTGTGATTGACAGCAACAGTAGTCAATGGCTCCTGCTGTTGTGTCTGAGCCAATGAGGAGGGAGAGAGCCAGGAGAGCCACTGCTCTCATGCACACTACTGGATCAAGATTGGGCTCAGTTAAGTATAAGGGGGGGCTGCATGCTGAAGGTTGTTTGCTTCCCCCCCCCTGCGCTGTCACATTTGGCGCCTTTTTAAGAGCCGGGTATAAGTGAGGACAATGTCCTAGCTGAGGTGGAATGCTGAGACCACCTTGGGGAGAAAGCATGGCATTGGGTGTAAGAGAACCTTGTCATTCTGAAATATGAAGAAATGTTTTTGAGGGGAAGACAGAGAATTTTTTGATTTCAACAGGTTTTTTTAGAAAATAGAGAGGGATAAATGACACAGTACAAACACTGTGTTGTCGATCGTGCTTTAAAGGAACAGGATTTTTTTTTTTTAAAGCAACAACCAGCCAGACAGACTTGAGACCTTTTGCGCACTTTATGCGTATACGGTATTAATACAGTACGGTATTTTGATCCCCGTAAAAAAATAAGCCCTACCCTGAAAATAAGCCCTAGTGTGTTTTTTGTGACCAAATTTAATATAAGACCAGGTCTTTCCTAGGTGCAGTAATAACAAGGTAGAAATCACAGACTCGAAAACACCCTCTAGGCTGCAATACTGCCATTAAAACCAGAGACTGAGAAGCAGTCCCCTCCTGAACCATACTAGGCCACAGGCCCTCAACATGAGGTGAGTATAGGATGTGCAAACAAGGCTAGTCAACTATGCATAAAAACATAGGAACTGGGGTGCAGAAAAATGGCAGCAGGTGCTCTGGACTGAGGAGTAAAAATGTGATATATTTGGCTGTAGAAGGAGGCAGTTTGTTCACAAAGGGCTGGAGAGCAGACAATAATGAGTGTCTGCAGGCAACAGTCAAGCTTGGTGGAGGTTCCTTGCAAGTTTGGTGCTGCGTTTCTGCAAATGGAGTTGGAGATTTGGTCAGGATCTATGTCTTTAATGCTGAGAAATCCAGGCACATACTTAGCCATTATGCCATACAATGAGGGAGGCGTGTAATTAGGCCCAAATCTGTTCTGCAAGCTGGACATGGGCCCAAAACATACAGCCAATGACATTAAGAACTATTTTTAGTGTAAAAAGGAACAAGGAGTCCTGTAAGTAATGGCTTGGCCCCCCACAGAGCCCTGGATCTCAACACCATTGAGTCTGTCTACATCCACAGAAGATCTGTGGTTACTTCTCAAAGATGTTTTGAGCAACCTACCAGCTGAGTTCCTTCAAAAACTGTGTGCAAGTGTACCTAGAAGAATTAATGCTGTTTTGAAGGCAAAAGGTGGTCATACCAATTATTGATTTGATTTGGATTTCTCTTCTGTTCATTTAATTTCCATGTTGTTAATTGATTAAAAAAAAAAAAAAAAAAACTATTAACATTTTTATTTCTGAAAGCAATCTTAATTTACAGCATTTTTTCACACCTGCCTAAAACTTTTCAACAGTATTGTAGGTCTAAACATAAGAAGAAATTCGGAAAGCCAAATTGGAGAGCTAGTTGTCCTGATGTGATATTTATACCTACTGTACTTTGCAGTGTAAATTTAGAAATGAAAGCTGCCAAGGTCAGTAAAGCAACAGTACCATTTGTGAATTTAATGTGTAAATTAAGTCCCTTTAATAGGATCCTTGTCAAAAATTCTGTTGTTAGAAATAAAAAGTCCTGAGCCTGGCATCCAGTGACCACAGTAGCTTCCTAAATAAGAGTGTGGAACCAATCTAGAAGAAAGGAATTGAGGTGCTGACATGACAACTCCCCATTCACACTGGGAAATAGTTTTCAAAATGGAACAGGATTGCTGATGAAGCAAATACATCAAGGGTCATTAAGTCAATAGTACTATAGACCTTCTCATTTTATCCTCTTCATTTTTTTATACTACAATAAATAAGATATTGCACTAAAGAACATCTGCAGGTAAATACAAATTCCATAGTTCATTAACATCAATGTTTAGATATTTTTTCCTCCAAGTTTTAATGTGGGGATGTTCATAATGTCATATAGATAAATACTTGTATCAATGCAAAGTAGTGTACATGTATACTACTTTTAAAGCAAACCAATGCAAAATGGTAATTGTTTAGCCACTCTGTAGCATTAGACAAATTTAAAGAGGAACTGCAGTCTGCTCACAAAATTTGTAATAAAAACATCTTTGCCATTCTGAAGCTTCCCTCCAACTACTTTGCATATTATTTTATATATAATGTGATTCTGTACTTGCTAAATATGCTGCAGAAATCTCCCTCCACTGAGTCTGGCTGCAGCTATTTTAACTGTGGGCAGCTGAAGCTGCTGCCTGTTCACTTCCTGGATTTACACAGACACTTAGAGGCACACCTTTAGCCCTGCAGCTCTCATTGGCCCTCTTATGACTCCTTCCCCCTCCCTTCCTGGCAATCTCTCTCTCTGAGAGAGAGAGAGAGAGAGATAGAGAGAGATAGAGATGGATGGTATCATAAGCCTAGGCTTTTTACCAGACAAGAAACAGGAAGTGGGTTGTATAAGGTATTTACTGGCAGAAAAAAATAGGATTTTTTTGTACTCACCGTAAAATCCTTTTCTCTGACATCCATGGACTGACACGGCGTCTCTTTACACTTTACACGTGGGTTATGTCCCTGCTTGCAGGAGGAGACCTAGGCAGAATGTGAGATGTTATACATACATTCTAAAAGCCAGAGCTGAACAGCCCCACCCAGGGGGCGGTCCCTCCGGACATAACCCTCCCACTGCAGTCAGCAGACCTCAGTTCGTAACAAAGCAGTACAAACCTTGAAAAGAAGGGTGGGTACTGTGTTAGTCCATGGACGTCAGAGAAAAGGATTTTACGGTGAGTACAAAAAAATCCTATTTTCTCTTACCATCCATGGACTGACACGGTGTCTCTTTACACTTTACACGTGGGATGTCCCAAAGCAGTGTCAAGAGGGATGGGAGCAGCATAAATGGAAAAACCAAAAACTTCACTCCAAACAAGGCAGAGCTCCTCAACGGAGGAGTAGCAACTTTTAAACAGCGGCCTGCAGCCCTTGCGGCCGAAGGAAGCATCCGAAAATGCAGCCACATCAACCTTATAAAACTTTGAAAAGGTATGACGGGTAGGAAGGAGAGGAAGATTCGAGGAAAAGAATCTGTCTGAGGACCAGGATCGGAATTCTATCCTGTATCCTGAGGTGACCACCTCGCACACCCACCGGTCGGAGATTCGGGAGGTCCACCGATACGTGACCTGCAAAATCGTCCCCCCACCCCAGAGTCGGGCGGGGGCAAGACTTCACGCGGAGGTGGGCTTGGGAGCCGGCTTGTTTGGCTTACGCACCCAGGGGCACTTGTGTCCACCAGCCGCACTGCTGTCAGTCTGGGAGACCCGTGGACTCTGACGAAAAGACACCTTTTTTTGCTAGTCTGAGGAAGAAGAGTGCTTTTTACCTCCCGTGACATCCTTGATGATGTTATCCAGAGCAGCACCGAAAGGTCTACCACCTTTAAATGGTTGAGCCGTCAGGAGCTTCTTGGAGGCTAGGTCAGCAGACCAGCATTTCAACCAGATAAGATTACGCAATACCACCGCCGAGACAGAGGCCCTGGATATTAAAGGGGCCGTGTCCAACGTGGCGTCGCACACATAAACCAGGCCCTGCACCATGTCTGGAGGAAGATTATGCTCCTGTACAGCTTGGTGCAACATTTTTGCCCATCCTGTAAGTGTCTGAGACACAAGGGTCGCCGCTACCACAGGCCGTAGGGCGGATCCCAACAAGGCAAACATGGCTCTTCTCACCACTTCTGACCTCCTGTCAGTGGGGTCCGTAAATGCAGGAGTCCCCTCCATCGGGAGAGTGGTGGCCTTGTTCAACCGGGCGACTGGAGGGTCGACCACTGGGGGAGAAACCCACTTTTTAAGTAGGGCAGCTTCAAAAGGGGTATCTGATAGACAAACGCCACGGGACCATAAAAATCTTCTGCGGTTTTTCCCAGACTTTATCAATGAGCTGGTCAAAGAAGGTACATATGGAAAAACCTTTATAGAAGGCCTGGCCTTAAAAGAACCAAAAGGAGACTGTATCCGCCTGAGGTTCTGCATCCGCAGCATTTAGCTTGAGAGTGTCCCTCACCGCAGCAATGAGATCACTAACAAGCGCCCTGTCATTTACAGACTCAGAACTGGAGATTTCCTCACAAGGAATGTCCTGCTCAAAACCATCAAAGTATTCAGAGCTAGGGTCCTGAGCGGTAGTGGCTAGGCCCATATCTGAATCAGCACACTCCCCTTGTGGAGATAACGTGGGGAGAGGGCGCTTTTTTGCTCCCTTGCGCTCGCACACCGCTCCCATCCTGGACAGAAATGATTCCAGGACTGCCGACAACTGGTCCATAGGGACCGCAGGTGCTGAAGCACTGCCTGTTGCCACTGACATGTTAGGGAAAGCTGGTGACACTGACTCCATATTGTCCCCCTCTGAGACTCCTCAGATAAAAAGTCCACCCACAGGCTGTGCTGACTGAGGAGGAGGCGCCAAGGGGACTCACCAAACCAGACCAGGGACCGCTCAGTTCCGCTGTCTGTACCGCGCTGTGTCAGCGCTGGTGAGCTGTGAGGAGATTGTGAGGAGATTTGCGCTGTAACAGCAGCGCTAGAGGCCAAAACTAGTGCTGAAAAGCGCGCGGGCTACAAGAAAATGGCCGCCGCACTTCACTGAGGCGATCCGCGGCAAGATGGCCGCCATGACGCAGTTACAGTAAAAACAGCACACACACACAGCGCCACTCGGCACTCAGGCCCCAAAATCACACAAAAAGCCCCAAGCAATATGCAGACCAGCATGAGCCCCCCCCTCCAAGAACAGTATGACCCCCAGGCACCCCACACAGCACAGCGCCAGCAATGGTGACAGAGAGTGACAATAAAACACAGGGGGAGACAGGGAAAATCCCCCACAGAGAAACACACAGCCTTTTTTACTCACCTGCAGGCAGGAGAGACTACTTACCCGTCCCCTGAGGGACCCACTGGAGTGTTTCTGACAGGACTATCACAGTGCAGTACTGAGTAGCTGTCAGCCCGGTCCACCGCGAAAGATACAGTCAGTCAGGAGCTGTTCAATCTTGAGAGGACCGCGGGAGCATGAAAGCAAACCCGGCCACCCCTGGAGTCATGGGGTATGTCGTGAACTGAGTCTCACGCACACAAGGCGAGGATCAGCACGCTCGATGGTCGGACAGGGAAGACTACGAGGATATCTTGTACCCAACCTGTTGCCCATTCGACAGTTGATAGAAGATTCTCAAAAATAAAATAAAAAAGAATTCCAAAAAAGGAATAAAAATAGGTCAGGAGACTGGCTCCTGAGAGAGCCACGTCTTCTCCTTCTGCTAGGCAGAAAAAAACTGAGGTCTGCTGACCGCAGTGGGAGAGAGTTATATCCGGAGGGACCGCCCCCTGGGTGGGGCTGTTCAGCTCTGGCTTTTAGAATGTATGTATAACATCTCAGATTCTGCCTAGGTCTTCTCCTGCAAGCAGGGACATAACCCACGTGTAAAGTGTAAAGAGACGCCGTGTCAGTTTATGGATGATAAGAGAAAAAAATGTTTTACTATCCAAAGTTAAAACAACAAGGGCAGAAGTTTTAATTGATGGAAAGTTAAAAAAAACACGGAATTTCTGCTTTAAGATCATGAGGAGGGTTAAAAAGAGTTTGCAATTTAACGATTAATCGTGCAGCTCTATGTCATGGTCTTCCAAAAATACTCCACAAATCGTTTAATCGTTAAAAATAAATTGCGTGGCCAAGATGGCGGACTGAGCAGACGTGTGCTCTGAGCTCTGCTGGAGAAGAATCCGTTATTTCTATCCGAACCTGGGTTAAACCTTCGTTCTATTGGCTCTGCTGCCCCTGAATGCCTTCTAAACGCTCTGGGGGCCCGAACTGGGGTAAGAAACTGAAATTTCCCCTGGGGGTTGACGTTGCTACGAGCCCGGTGTCCAGTCTGCAGCCACCAACAGTGCGCCTTCACAACATGGCGTCGCAGAAGGACCACGAGGACGGACCGGGGGCCTCCCCGCCAGGCATCCCGGAGGTGATGGAGGCTATTACAACTTGTCAGGCCGCTGTTTCAACCTGCCAGACCGCTCTCACCTCCAAGATAGAAGCCGTTCAACTGGACGTGGGGCTGCTGAGGCAGGACATAGACAAGATCCGCTCCCGGCTGACGGTGGCTTAACAGCATGTGGAGGATGTGGAGGACTCCGTGACGGACCACACAGCTTCTATCCGGGCCCTCCAGACCAAAGTGCGGGCTCTTGAATATCGTGCGGAAGACGCCGAGAACCGGAGTAGGCGGAATAACCTCCGTATCGTCGGCCTGCCGGAGGGAGTGGAGGGCCGCAACCCGACGGTCTTCACCGAAGAGCTGCTGCGATCCCTGCTACCCGCAGCTCAGCTCTCCCCATATTTTACTGTGGAGAGGGCCCACCGGGTGCCGCTGTGGCCCGGTCCAGGAGCGCCCCCCCGCACACTTATTCTCCGGCTGTTAAATTTCCGGGACCGATACGAGGTCCTTAGAGTGCCTCGAGTGGCGGGGGACATCCAGTACCGCAATGTCCGGCTCATGATGTTCCCGGACTACACCATCGAGACCCAGAGGCAACGCAGATCGTTCGACGCGGTCAAAGCTGCTCTCCGCTGTAAGGGAGTCCGGTACAGCATCCTGTTCCCGGCCAAGCTGGGGGTGGTTGACGAAGAAACGGTGAGGATCTTCACCAGCCCCAAGGATGCCAACGCATGTCTGGAGGTGCTACAGCCATAGTGCTTTAAAGCCCTCCCTGAGATTTGTCTGCCCCTTTGTTTTCTGTCTTCTTTGCCAGTTCGGATTGGGATAGAGGTCTGTTGCCCTGATCCTATGAATCTATGTCTGGGACCCTGACACATGGATGGGCTTTGCATTGCTCGGTGACTTTTATGCTGTGTCCTTTTGCACTACCCAGATGTCACTACCTACTATCCCGTTTGTTCAATAGCTCTGCGGTAGACTGCAGACATAGCCCCTGTTTTACCCTGGTAAATGACTTGGACATGTCCTGGGCGGTATACCTGACTGCCTATTTTTTCTAACTCTCCAGCACCTCTGATTTTTGACTGTGCCCAATAACTGTTATTTTTGAAACCTTCTATTTTTCTGCAGCCTTTTGTGTTGATTTTGTGCCGCCATGATGGAGGAGTCCTAGTCGGACACCACGCCTCCCGATTGAGATAACTGTTCTAGAACAAGTTCTGGGGATCATGTGCCGCCTGTTGTTTAGGGGGGCACGGGGTGGGGGGGGTTGGACCGTTGCCGTCCGCTTTGAATTTGGTTTATCTGTTATATGGCTTGTTTGGTTCCTGGTTGGTCTATGTTTTTTTCTATGTTCAAACATCTAGGGAATTCTTGGTGAAGTCCAGGTGTCTCGCCTTCCCTGCACCGTGACTTGCGGGGTGCGGTGGAATGCGGGACACCATACACGGATGGGAGGGCTCCGGATACTGTGGAGGTTGCTTATCCTTTTGTTGTCACTGTATTTTGATTATGGCTAATTTTACAGTATTATCTTGGAATGTAAGGGGGCTTAACTCTGCAATTAAGCAGTCGCTAGTGTTTAAATATTTGAAGAATTATAACCCCCAGATCTGTATCCTGCAGGAGACCCACCTGGTGGGGGGCGCGGGTCCTGGGTCTGAAGAGGGCCTGGGTCGGTGCCTCCTACTCTACGTATGCAAGGGGGATGGGCATCCTGGTACATAAGTCTCTCCCCTTCCAGCTTCTGGCGGTGAGGACGGACCCGGGAGGGAAATTTGTCCTGTTACATGCAGTAATCTCAGGTATTCCATATGTCATTGCAGGACTGTATTTGCCTCCCCCACCTGCTGTTACCTGCTTACACACTTTAATGTATGAAATTACACAGTATGGGGTGGACAGGGTACTGCTTGTGGGGGACTTTAACTTGGTGATGCCTGAGGAGCGGGACAGGTTGAAGCAGCGGGCCCCTGCCTCCTCCGGCCTGTCTCACTGGGCGGCCTCGTTTCATTTGACGGATCTCTGGCGTAATTTCCACCCCTCGGATGCCCAATTTACCTGTCTCTCGACTACCTACAGGACGCTATCTCGTATAGACCTGGCGTTTGCCTCGCCTGCTCTGTTACAGGATGTGGCGTCTACCGAGATCCTTTCCCGTGGTATCTCGGACCACGCCCCGCTTATGGTGGGGGTCCGGGGCTATGGCGTTTATCCAGGTACTGGATAATGGACTCAGAGATCCAAGAACATCTCCCTGAAGCTATGTATAACTTCTGGTTGACTAATGTTGGCTTTCCTGGCCCCTGTAACTGTGAGATGCCTTTAAATCATGGCTGAGGGGAGAGTGCATCTCCAAAATAGCACCACGGAAGAGGGAATTTGGGCAGTCGCTTAGACAGTTGGAGGAGCGGGCCGGGGATAAGGAACGGGAATATGTCCTAGACCCAAACCAAACTACCTATGGGGCCTGGCAACATACATTGTGGGACTTGTCTTTGCTTAGGATCGACCTTACCAAGAAATCACTGCTAGACAAGGCGCAGAGGGTGTTTGAATACGGCGATAAGAATGTTAAACTGTTAGCCTGGCTTGCCAAAGGGCAATTCGCGACAACGCAGGTGGGTAGGTTACGTGACTGACAGCCAACCTCTGACTACCCCTGAGGGAATCAGTAACAGATTTCTCCAGGTCTATCAGGAACTCTATGCTTCTAGGGTGACGTATAGTGCCGCTGACCTGACACATTATCTAGACCAGATCCAGCTCCCAGTCTTGGACCCGGATAAAAGGGTGGAGTTAGAGAAGGATATCACGCTAGAGGAGGTTCAGACAGCAATACAGGGTATGCAGGCGGGCAAGGCTCCTGGGCCGGACGGCATCGCTATTGAATTGTACTCTGTCCATCAGGAAGTGCTGGCTCCTAAGCTCACTTCCCTCTTAGAACAGTTCTCTGCCATGGGCTCTCTGCCAGATTCTATGTCGGAGGCGGTGGTGGTTTGGTGCCCAAACCCGGTAAGGATCCAGAGGAATGTGCCTCATATAGGCCGATTTCCCTGATCAACGCGGATGCCAAGTTCCTGGCAAAAATTCTGGCTATCAGGTTGACGTCGGTCATTGAAGACCTGGTCCACCAGGACCAAACGGGATTCAGGCTGGGGAAGGGCACGGACATCAACATCCAAAGATTGTTTCTTAACCACTTAACGACCGCCCACTGTAAATATACGTCAGCAGAATCACGTACATATACGTGATTGCCTTTGTATAGTTGGGGGGTCCGATCGGACCCCCCTTCTTTACAGTGGGTGGTCGTTTTACCTTCGGGAGCGATCCGGCATGAGGGGACGGCCGTTCGATTCCGGCCACCCCCTCTCGATCGCTCCCGGCGAATGAGAGAGCTTCCCCTGCCTGCCAGGAAGGAGGAAGTGATGTCATCTCTCCTGGGGCGCTCACATATACCGAGCGCCGTACAGGAGAAGATGCAGGTTAGTACACAAAACAGCACACTGACACCAGGACACATAGGCACATAAATCGCCCCCCCAGGCCCCCCCAGATCACCCCCCAGCCCCCCCCTCAGCCCCCAGTCACAGTGTCACTGATTGCAGTGACCATTTATTTAGTGATCACTGCAATCAGTGACATTTGTGACTGTAAAAGTGTCACTACATTTAGTTTTAGGTCCAGTGTAGCCCCCTAACCCCCCCCTAATAAAGGTTTAACCCCCTGATCACCCCCCAGATAACCCTTTCACCCCCTAGCACCGCCGTCACTAAGCAATCATTTTTCTGATCGATGTCTTAGCGTCGGTGATGCTGATCGGTAGCCAGTAATTTTTTTTAGGTTCGCCGCAGGTTTTTATAGCATCGGGTACCCCCATATATTACCTAATGAAGGTTTAACCCCCTTGATCACCCCCCAGGTAACCCTTTCACCCCCTATCACCACTGTCACTAAGTTATAATTTTTCTGATCGATGTCTTAGCGTCGGCGATGCTGATCGGTAGCCAGTAATTTTTTTTAGGTTCGCCGCAGGTTTTTATAGCGTCGGGTACCCCCATATATTACCTAATAAAGGTTTAACCCCCTTGATCACCCCCCAGGTAACCCTTTCACCCCCTATCACCACTGTCACTAAGCGATAATTTTTCTGATCGATGTCTTAGCGTCGGCGATGCTGATCGGTAGCCAGTAATTTTTTTTAGGTTCGCCGCAGGTTTTTATAGCGTCGGGTACCCCCATATATTACCTAATAAAGGTTTAACCCCCTTGATCACCCCCCAGGTAACCCTTTCACCCCCTAGCACCGCCGTCGCTATGCGATCATTTTTCTGATCGATGTCTTCGCGGCGGTGATGCTGATCGGTAGCCAGTAATTTTTTTTAGGTTCGCCGCAGGTTTTTATAGCGTCGGGTACCCCCATATATTACCTAATAAAGGTTTAACCCCCTTGATCGCCCCCCCAGGGTAACCCTTTCACCCCCTATCACCACTGTCACTAAGCGATAATTTTTCTGATCGATGTCTTAGCGTCGGCGATGCTGATCGGTAGCCAGTAATTTTTTTTAGGTTCGCCGCAGGTTTTTATAGCGTCGGGTACCCCCATATATTACCTAACAAAGGTGTAACCCCCTTGATCACCCCCCAGGTAACCCTTTCACCCCCTAGCACCGCCGTCACTATGCGATCATTTTTCTGATCGATGTCTTAGCGTCGGTGATGCTGATCGGTAGCCAGTAATTTTTTTTAGGTTCGCCGCAGGCTTTTATAGCGTCAGGTACCCCCATATATTATCTAATAAAGGTTTAACCCCCTGATCGCCCCCCAGGTAACCCTTTCACCCCCTATCACCACTGTCGCTAAGCAATCGTTTTTATGATCGTTGTCTTAGTGTCGGTGATGCCGATAGGTAGCCAGTAATTTTTTTTTAGGTTCGCCGTCAGGTTTTTATATAGCGTCAGGTACCCCCATATATTACCTAATAAAGGTTTTAACCCCCTAATTGCCCCTAGTTAACCCTTTCACCAGTGATCATCATATAAGTGTTACGGGTGACGCTGGTTAGTTAGTTTGCTTTTTATAGTGTCAGGGCACCCGCCGTATATAACCCAATAAAGGTTTAACCCCCTGATCGCCCGGCGGGTGATATCAGTTAGGTTTTAGCGTCAGAGAGGGTCTGCGTCACACCCCAGGCAGCGTCAGGTTAGTGCCAGTAGCGCTAACACCCACACGTGAAGCATACACCCCCCTTAGTGGTATAGTATCTGATCAGCTCAATATCTGATCTGATCAGATCTATACTAGCGTCCCCAGCAGTTTAGGGTTCCCAAAAACGCACTGTTAGTGGGATCAGCCCAGATACCTGCTAGCACCTGCGTTTTGCCCCTCCATCCAGCCCAGGCCACCGAAGTGCAGTATCGATCGATCACTGTCACTTGCAAAACACAACACACATAACTGCAGCGTTCGCAGAGACAGGCCTGATCCCTGCGACTCCAGTGCTGTAGGAGGTGATTTCACCACCACAGTTAAAAAAAAAAAAGCATATATGCCGAAGCATTGGGGCAGCAGGAGCGGAGGAGCGATTTTGCTCCTAATGCCGCGTATATACGGTCGAAATTCCGACGGAGGCTTGCCCGTGGAAAAGTCTGACCATGTGTACGCGGCATAACTTTTGCGAGAAGATGCCCCCATGCTTCGGCATATATAAATGGTGCATGTATGCCCATCATTAGAAGTGGGTGGATGAAGGGCGGTATTCTAATGGTGGGCATACCCACCGATCAATCTTTTTTTTTTCGTTCAGCCAACAGGCTGCATGAAAAAAAAGATTACAATACATGTCCAACAAGGACCAGCAACGTACTGGTATGTTGCTGGACTTTGAATGTTTATACCAGAATGATGCCTGCGGGTTTAGGCATCATCTTGGTATCATTCTTTTCAGCCAGCGGCCGGCTTTCATGTAAAAGCAATCCTAGTGGCTAATTAGCCTCTGGACTGCTTTTACAAGCAGTGGGAGGGAATGTCCCCCCCCCCCGGATATAAAAAGCGCCATTGGGAAATTGGGAAAGCATTTTATCACACCGATCTTGGTGTGGTCAGATGCTTTGAGGGCAGAGGAAAGATCTAGGGTCCAATAGACCCCAGTTTTTTCAAAAAAGAGTACCTGTCATTACCCATTGCTATCATAGGGGATATTTACATTCCCTGAGATAATAAAAGTGATAAAAATAAATAAATATGGAAGCAACAGTTTAAAAATAAAATAAAAAAGCAAAATTAATAATAAAAAAAAAAAAAAAAAAGCACCCCTGTCCTGCCCTGCTCTTGCCCAATGGCGAACGCAAGCGTCGGCCTGGCGTCATATGTAAACAGCAATTGCACCATGCATGTGAGGTATCACCGCGAAGGTCAGATCGAGGGCAGTAATTTTAGCAGTAGACCTCCTCTGTAAATCTAACGGGGTAACCTGTAAATGCTTTTAAAGGCTTTTAAAAATGTATGTAGTTTGTCGCCAATGCGCGTTTGTGCGAAATTTTAAAGCATGTCGTGTTTGGTATCTATGTACTCGGCCTAAGATCATCTTTTTTATTTCATCAAACATTTGGGCAATATAGTGTGTTTTAGTGCATTAAAATTAAAAAAAGTGTATTTTTTCCCAAAAAAATGCGTTTGAAAAATCGCTGCGCAAATACTGTGTAGAAAAAAAAAATGCAACACCCACCATTTTATTCTGTAGGGCCTTTGCTTTAAAAATATATATAATGTTTGGGGGTTCAACATAATTTTCTTGCAAAAAAAAAAATGTTTTCATGTAAACAAAAAGTGTCAAAAAGGGCTTTGTCTTCAAGTGGTTAGAAGAGTGGATGTAAGCTTCCTAATGTTGTGTATAAAATGCCAGAACAGTTCAAACCCCCCCAAATGACCCCATTTTGGAAAGTAGACACCCCAAGCTATATACTGAGAGGCATGTCGAGTCCATGGAATATTTTATATGTTGACACAAGTTGCGGAAAAAATACAATTTTTTTTTTTTTTTTTGCACAAAGTTGTCACTAAATGATATATTGCTCAAACATGCCATGGGCATATGTGGAATTACACCCCAAAATACATTCTGTTGCTTCTCCTGAGTACGGGGATACCACATGTGTGAGACTTTTTGGGAGCCTAGCCGCGTACGGGACCCCAAAAACCAAGCACCGCCTTCAGGCTTTTCTAAGGGTGTCAATTTTTGATTTCACTTCTCACTGCCTATCACAGTTTCGGAGGCCATGGAATGCCCAGATGGCACAAAACCCCCCCCAAATGACCCCATTTTGGAAAGTAGACACCCCAAGCTATTTGCTGAGAGGTATTGTGAGTATTTTGCAGATCTCGCTTTTTGTCACAAAGTTTTGAAAATTGAAAAAAAAAAAGAAAAAAAAAAATGTTCTTTCTTAATTTTCAAAAACAAATGAGAGCTGTAAAATACTCACCATGCCTCTCAGCAAACAGCTTGGGGTGTCTACTTTCCAAAATGGGGTAATTTGGGGGGGTTTTGTGCTATTTTGGCATTTTATGGCCTTCAAAACTGTGATAGGTAGTGAGGAGTGAAATCAAAAATTTGCGCCCTTAGAAATCCTGAAGGCGGTGCTTGGTTTCCGGGGTCCCGTACGTGGCTAGGCTCCTAAAAAGTCCCACACATGTGGTATCCCCGTACTCAGGAGAAGCAGCAGAATGTATTTTGGGGTGCAATTCCACATATAACCATGGCATGTGTGAGCAATATATCATTTAGTGACAACTTTTTGTAATTTTTTTTTTTTTTTAGTCATTATTCAATCACTTGGGACAAAAAAAAATAAATATTCAATGGGCTCAACATGCCTCTCAGCAATTTCCTTGGGGTGTCTACTTTCTAAAATGGGGTCATTTGGGGGGGTTTTGTACTGCCCTGTCATTTTAGCACCTCAAGAAATGAGATAGGCAGTCATAAATTAAAAGCTGTGTAAATTCCAGAAAATGTACCCTAGTTTGTAAACGCTATAACTTTTGCGCAAACCGATAAATATACGCTTATTGACATTTTTTTTACTAAAGACATGTGGCTGAATACATTTTGGCCTAAATGTATGACTAAAATTGAGTTTATTCGATTTTTCTTATAACAAAAAGTAGAAAATATCATTTTTTTTCAAAATTTTCGGTCTTTTTCCGTTTATATCGCAAAAAATAAAAATCGCAGAGGCAATCAAATACCATTAAAAGAAAGCTCTATTTGTGGGAAGAAAATGACGCAAATTTCGTTTGGGTACAACATTGCATGTCCGCTCAATTTACAGTTAAAGCAGCGCAGTGCAAAATTCTGAATTCACCTCTGGTCCTTTAGGTACCAAATGGTCCGGGGCTTAAGTGGTTAACTTGGACACATCTCACTATAACGGGGGCACTAGAGTCATTGCTTCGCTGGATGTGGAGAAAGTATTTGACTCCGTGGAGTGGGAGTACTTATGGGAGGTCCTGAAACGTTTCGGTATAGGCCCCAAATTCCTGCACTGGTTTGGCATGCTCTACAAGTCGCCCAGGGCCAGGCTCTGCACAAATGGCACCCTCTCTGAAACTTTTCTCCTCCAGAGGGGCACCCGACAAGGATGTCCGCTGTCACCTAGCCTGTTTGCCCTGGCTCTTGAGCCACTGGTGATACGGATCCGGGAGTCCTCCGCTGTTAGGGGCCTCAGGATTGGCCCTCTGGAGGAGAAAATTTCAATGTATGCAGACGACGCTTTGTTATACTTGCAGGATGCCGGGCCCTCTTTGCAGGCAACACTGGAGTCATTTGATAAATTTGGGCACTTCTCGGGGGTCAGGATTAATTAGACGAAGTCCATAGTGTTTCCGCTGGATCCTCAGGCCCGAGGGGGTGGAGGAATTCAGGCCCGCTACTCTGAGTGGAGGAATTCAAATACCTGGGGATTGTGGTGTAGAGAGACCTCCAGGCCTTTCGTCATCTCAACCTAAAACCCAAAGTGTCAAGACTCAAAGACCAGTGCACTAAGTGGCGGGACTTGCCTCTCAATCTTCACGGCCGTATTAACGTGCTGAAAATGCTTTACCTGCCTAGGTTTAAACTTTGTGTTTCATAATTTCCCGGTTTGGCTCCCAGCTTCCTTTTTTAAAGGAGCTGGACAGCTGTATAGGAACATTTCTGTGGAAGGGTGATAGCCTTAGGCTGGCCAGGTCAACCCTGCAGCTCCCAGTGAGCTGTGGGGGTCTTGCATCACCCAACTTAAAAGTGAACTTTTGGGCGGCAATGTTGGTCACTGTGCGTTGGTGGTTCGAGCAATCCGATCCAATGCGGCCACCTGTTTAGAAGCGGCCATTCTGGGTTCCCTCCGAGAGCTGGGCAATTTAGTGTATAGGGGCGCCAGTGCCTACCCTTCGCTCCCGGCCCCTACTAGAGAGTGACCCTAAGGGTGTGGGGGGTGGCAAGGAAACGGTTCCTTTGCACGCGTCACTACTCTCCCTTTTGTCCGTTATGGGGAAACCCCGCACTTCCACACTTTAAGATGCCACCTGACCCGCACCTTTGGGCTCGATTTGGGGTCAAAATTCTTCAGGATATTATGCCCCAGGGGACGCTCCTGCCATTTAGAGACCTTTCGGCTAGGTTTGGACTTCTGGGTGGGATGCTCTTTAGATACTATCAGTTGAGGCATGCTGTGAGAGCTCAGTTCCCTCTCCCCATAAGACTGGAAGCGGATGCTATCGAGGCACTTTAAGCACAGGAGACTCTTAAAAAAAACCTCTCTACACTGTACTTTGCCCTCCTTAGGGTGGACTCACCTAAGATAGAGGCCTTGTGGGAGAGGTGGCAGACTGACATTCCTAGCTTAGACAGGGAGACCTGGGAAGAATGCTTCGAGGCTGGTTCTCGACTAATGAGCTTCTCCAAGCTAATACACACCAAATTTATCCACCGTGTCTACTATACACCACAGACTGCACAAGATCTACCCACAAAAGGTCCCAGAACTGTCCCAGATGTCCCAGATGTCAATCCCCTGATAGCACGTACTTACACATGTTTTGGACCTGCCCCTCCTTGGCTGGGTACTGGGCCGCAGTTTTCTAATGGATCAATGTCCACCTACAGTTGTCTCTTCCAATATCGCCTGAATTGGCCGTGCTGGACATTCAGAATGATGATCAGCAACCTCGGTATACTAAGATGCTTATTTCCTTTGTCCTATTTTATGCTAAGAAAGAGATTTTGCTCAAGTGGACATCCCCTTCTCCCCCTACAGTTGAATCTTGGGACTCTTCCATAAATGCTGTGTTGCCCCTCTATAAGCTGACATATACCAACAGAGGCTGTCCCCAAAAATGTGATCGCTTATGGATGCCTTGGACTAAACAGCTGTAAGTGTTGTTTTTTTCTTTGGGAATTTTTTGGGAGTAAACCTGCGGATCTGCACCCGGGATCCCTGTTGGCGGGGGCGGCCGCCCCCCCTCTCCTCATCTCTACAGGATTTCTTATGATCTGGCACGTCCCCGTGTATTTGCGCTGGTTACTTGCTCATGTACTGGGTATTATACTTGTTTACTAATTACTATGCATTTGAATATCTTTATATCTATTTCTTCAATTTTCGCTGAATTGTGTCTGAGTATTTTAATGTCTGCCTTGTAAGATGACATGTTCTTTTTTCAATAAAGACCAACCTTGTTAAAAAAAAATGAAAAAAAATTGCGATCTCGATTCAACCCTCCTTTAGGATCTCTATGCAGCATTTAATGCTGGTTCACACCAGCATCAGGTGCGATGCAGGAACCCAGAGTGGATTCGCAGGGTTCCCGCATCGCACAAGTGTGAGCCGAGCCTTACACGATTCATTCTTGTAAGTGCAGAGAAGTTATCGATTTACTCAGAGCTGTCAAGGGAAAAAAAAAGCCGGAAAATGTTTATCAACAATAAATAAATGTTTATCAAAAATGTTTGTCAGCACTGGGAGAGAGCTATAAAAACAAAAATATATTTTAGTTCTTTAAGAGCCCATTCACACAGGGGCGTCTTTGGATCCGACTCCAAATCGCCCCAGGTCGCCCCTAGTCGCCTCAGGTCGCGCTGGCTGAAGAAATCAATGTAAGTTAATGGAGCCGTCCTTATGCACACTACTGCAGTCGCTCCGACTTCAAAAAAGGTCCCTGTACTACTTCAATCCGACTCCTAGGCGACCTGTAACCATTCATTTCAATGGGAATCGCCTCTCACTGTCTTAATAGGAGCGACTCTCCAGGAAGATGACATACATTTATCAGGCAAAACTCTCTCTCCCCCCTCCCTCCCACAGAGCTGATTCTTGTTTGATTGGCCACTGGAATGTCTCCTGTCCTGCAGGCAACTTGGAGTTGCCTTGTAAATAGCTCCAGGTCGCGCTGAGTTGCCTCATAAAATCGTGTCTGAGTTGCCTCATAAAATCGCGCTGGAAGTCGTGTTGCCCCTGTGTGAATGGGCTCTTAGGCTCCATGTACACAGAAGCTCAAAAACGGCCGTTTTTAAAGCAGCAGAAAAAGCTAGCTTTTATCAGCGTTTTTTTTACTAGCTTTTATTAGCGTTTTTCAGTGTAGCTTTTTTTAGCTTTAAAAAAAAAAAAAAATTTTTTTCAATGGACTAAAAAACGCTCGCGGCCAGCGTTTTTGAGCGTTTGAGCGTTTATGAGCGTTTATGAGCGTTTATGAGCGTTTAGCGTTTTTTTTCTGCCGAAAAACGGCACTTTGAACGCAAATTTCCTGCGTTAAGAAAAAAGCCCATTAACTCCACTGCTCATTAAAGCTAAAAAACGTTATGTGTACATGAACACATAGGCTAACATAGAGTGCAGTTAATGGGCTTTTAAAAAAAACGCCCATTAACTGCAGTT
>CM055121.1:99400765-99433265 GCA_029206835.1 Rana muscosa
TCAAAGAAAATGACTTTACCCCAGTGCTCAGCAGTCCAATCCCTGTACCTTTTGCAGAATATCAGTCTGTCTCTGATGTTTTTCCTGGAGAGAAGTGGCTTATTTGCTGCCCTTCTCAACACCAGGCCATCCTTCAAAAGTCTTCGTCTCACCCGAATGCCCCGATCCCACAGCTGAATCAACTGTAGGAGACGGTCCTGGCACTTGCTGGACTTTCTTGGTCGCCCTGAAGCCTTCTTCACAACAATTGAACCTCTCTCTATGAAGTTCTTGATGATCCAATAAATGGTTGATTTAGGTGCAACCCTAGTAGCAGCAATATCCTTGCCTCTGAATATATTTTTCTGCAAAGCAACGATGACTGCTATGTGTTTCCTTGCAGGGAAGAACAGTGATTTCAAGCACCACCCTCTTCTTAAAGCTTTCAGTCTGTTATTCTAACTCAATCAGCATTAAGGCTCGTACACACTATAAGAAAAACGGGCGAACATTTTCGTCCAAAGAATTTTCGTATAGTGTGTACACAGCTTTCGACAGCCGATTCCGAATTTTCATACAAAAGTTCCCGAAGGGACAAACTCCGAAATTTTTCTCGTATGGGAACAAAACTAATGATTTTCGTTTAACGTGTACTCGTACAAGAAAAATCTGAAAAGAAAGACTACGCAACATCAGAAACAATAAACAAGAAAAAAAAGCCTTTCGTCGTACGAGAATATTCGTAAGAATTTTCGTTTATCGGTTCCAATTTGCTATGAAACATCGAGAAAAATCGGACGAACGGTCGCCTGATTTTCTTATATTGTGTACCCCATTTTCCAGAGTGATTTCCAGCCTTGTCCTCGTCGGCACGAACACCTGTGTTAACAAGAGAATTTACGGACATGATGTCAGCTGGTCCTTTTGTGGCAGGACTGAAATGCAGTGCAAATTTTTTTTTTCAGCGATGATAAATCAATCGTCTATATATTTTTTCTTATTACAGGTGTACTTTAACTTGTTCCAGACTTCAGGCCTAGGAGATATGACCAAAAAACTTCAATAAACTTCCTAGGAGCATCTCTCTTGCACCCAAACTTCTATTCCTAGCTCCAGCTTTCCAAACTGTACTGCCTGCAAATTTCAGCTATAAAAACAGCCTAGTTTTTGTACATGTTCTATTAATAATTAGGAAGCAATCAATGAGATATCAAAACAAAAGTTTTCTACCATTATTGCAAATTGTTTGTGTAATTAGTATCATTAGGATAAGATTATTTTGGGTTTACTTGGGAAAAAAAACTGCAATGTGACATTTTCGCAGGTTTATGATCATTAAAATTCTAATTGACATTGTGCTCCCTGATGTTCAAGCAGTAAAAGAAAATGTCATCTACTGTATTCAAGATATTTGTTGGTACCTGGGGATTAATAGATAGAGTGTATTTTTTTTCTAACCAATTTAATGTATTACTTTTTTCTGCAGTGGTCAGGACAAATTGGTCCACGGGAGGAAAATCGGCAGACAGGTAACAGGACCACAAGTGGCCAAGGCTCACTACTGCTTGTGGGGAGCGAAGGCTGGCCCATGTATTCAGATCCAATAGAAGAACTACTGTAGCTCAAATTGCTGAAAAAGTTCATTCTGGTTTTGATAGAATGGTATCAGAACACACAGTGCAACGCAATTTGTTATGTATGGGCCTGCGTAGAAGCAGACCATTAAGGGTGCCCACAGCCAAAAGCACCTACAATGGGCACGTGAGCATCGGACATGAACCGCTGAGCTATGAAAGAAGGTGGCCTGGTCTGATGAATCACGCTTTCTGTAAAATCATGTGGATGGCCAAGCAAATTTCTTACTGGAGAAGAGATAGCACCAGGATGCAGTATAGGAAGAAGGCAAGTCGACTGCAGCTGCACAGAGAGGCACGGGATCTGTAAGAGTCCAGTCCTCCTCTCTGCTGCTGACTGCTGAAATGACAGAGGGCAGAGACAAGCTTCTCTACAGCTGCACGGAGAAGTGCAGGATCTAATGGAGGAGTTCTGTCTATCTCTTTGCTGGCGACTGCTGAGACAAGGGGGTATCAGAGCTGCAGGAAAAATGCGAGGGCCACATCAAACAGCCTGGTGGGCTGGATTCGACCCACAGCCCGTGTGTTTGACACATGTGCCCTAGACTGACAATGCTGCAGTCCAAAAGGTGCTCCCTGTGTTCCTTCATCCAGAGTAGGTGCACTCTAACACAAGAGGTGCGTTACTGGCCAGATCATCAGGTAAAAACAGGGGGGGAAAAAAGCCTAATGCCCCGTACACACGGTCGGGATTTCCGACGGGAAAAAGTCAGTCGGGAATCTCGGCGGGAAAAAAGAGAACCAGCTCTTTATCTTTTGCCAGCCGTTTTTGGCCGTATTCCTGTTGGAAAAAGTCTGGTGGAGCATACACATGGTCGGGATTCCCGACCAAAAGCTCTTATCTGACTTTTTCCGACCGGAAAAACGAACGTGTGTACGGGGCATAAGAAAAGAAAACTGATGTAGCCACCACATCTAAGAACTGGTAAGCTGCAATATACCACATTTTATATTTGGGGTTTAATACCACTTTAAGATAACCCTGACAGTTTTTATTTTTCTCTCTAGGAAACTAGTGATGGGAGTTCCAGGCTCTGCACACCTGTTGTGCCCATTACGAGGGGCTCCCATCATCCTTTCTGGATTTTTATTTTAGGATATAAGCATGCAACAGAAAGCGCAGGGGAGGTGGTGGTGGGTGAGTAGGTAGGGGCACCCAAAACTTCCAGGTAGCCAGGAGCTAACCAAGTTCCATCTTAAACCATATCACTTTTAATTAAACAGACCAGAATAGGATGAATACACCTGTTGAGGTTTGGTACCATAAACAGGTTTGAATGAATCCTTTGAACCTGTCATGTGAAAGTACTGGAACAACTATTCCATGGAAAAAGAGGTGGGGGCATTATGCAAATCTGACTGTCCTTAGGCAGTTTTTGTTTGATTTCAGAGAAGAAAGCAGTGGGGTGTAGTTTTTAACTCTATTTTGCACCGCTTTGAAATCACCAATTGAACCCAGGGGTCTGGGACAATTGTGACCCTAAAAAAGACAAAACTGTAACAGAGGTCTCTACACTTTTAGGAGTGAGGGTGGCCCCTCATTAGGAAGAGGGCTTTGGGGAAGACTTTCTGTGTTTAGTGGCCCAAGCCTTGTGCTGAAAGGAAGTGTTAAAATCTGGGTAGAGCGGTTAGGTGCAGGTAGGGTTTTGGTATCTTGCACTGTAGGAGTAAAAATCTTATATCCTCGAACATTTTTGATGAATTGGTCAAGTGCCTCTCCAAATAGATGTCTACCTTAAAAATTCTTGTATGAGGTGCTTCTTGCAGGCAGCTTCAGCTATCCAGGCTTGCCATAATTTCTGTTAAAGTGGTTGTAAACCCTTACATATAGCCAGTGAAGTGACTGGCCTCAAGTGATACACAGAGATGAAACAAATCCTCCTATATAAGTTGTACCTGTATCTGCGGTCTTCACTTCTTTACATCTGTTTAAAGTCCAGAATTTATATAGCCTGTATGAGCTGTGAGAAAAAGGGGGCGGAAAGCTGAAGTTTTACTGATTGGAGGGGAGGGAAAGGGGAACCCCCCCCCTTTCACACAGGAACAGAGCTGAGGCTGTCAATCAGCCTGGAGAATCCACCCCCCCCCCCCTGTCATCTTTTTTTTCTCTTGATGTAGGAAGGAAGGAAGGAAGGAAGGAAGGAGCAGACAGGGATGACATACTATCTATGCATGAACAGAGAGACATGGTGAGATGAAGGAGAATTAAGCTGCACAATGCTAAGAGGGCACCAATGAGTCTATGTTAGAAAACCTATTGCATAAAGCTCACTCTTCAATATAGTGGCATTCTAGCGAGAACAATCTTATGCAGCTTCTTCTAATGCTGCCTCAATCTAAGAGGAAGTGGGTGTAAGATGTGTGACCTGTGGTTTGATGTAGTACCCGGTCATCCACCTTTGGGATAAGCTATTGAGTGTTTGAGTTTTAGCACTAAAGTTGAAAATTACAGTGCCTTGAAAAAGCATTCATACCCCTTGAAATTTTCCACATTTTGTCATGTTGCAACCAAAAACAAATGTATTGTATTGGGATTTTATGTGATAGACCAACACAAAGTGGCACATAGTTGTAAAGTGGAAGGAAAATGATAAATGGTTTTCTAAATTTTTTTACAAATAAATATGTGAAAAGTGTGGCATGCATTTGTATTCAGCCCCCCTGAGTCAATACTTTGTAGAACCACCTTTCACTGCAATTACAGCTGCAAGTCTTTTTGGGGATGTCTCTACCAGCTTTGCAGATCTAGAGAGTGAAATTTTTGCCCATTCTTCTTTGCAAAATAGCTCAATCTCTGTCAGATTTGATAGAGAGCGCCTGTGAACAGAAATTTTCAAGTCTTGACACAGATTCTCAACTGGATTTAGGTCTGAACTTTGACTGGGCCATTCTAACACATGAATATGATTTGAGGTAAACCATTCCATTGTAGCTCTGGCTGCATGTTTAGAGTCGTCCTGCTGGAAGGTGAACCTCCGCCCTAGTCTCAAGTCTTGTGCAAACTAACAGGTTTTCTTCTAAGATTGCCCTGTATTTGGCTCCATCGATCTTCTCATAAACTCTGATCAGCTTCCCTGTTGAAAAATGCATCCCCATAACATGATGCTGCCACCACCATGTTAGACGGTGGGGATGGTGTGTTCAGGGTGATGTGCAGTGTTAATTTTACACCATACATAGTGTTTTGCTTTTAGGCCAAAAAGTTAAATTTTGGTCTCATCTGACCAGAGCACCTTCTTCCACTTGTTTGTTGTGTCAGCCACATGGCTTCACGTAAACTGCAAAAGGGACTTCTTATGGCTTTCTTCTTGCCACTCCTTCCATAAAGGCCAGATTTGTGGAGTGCACGACTGATAGTTGTCCCGTGGGCAGATTCTCACACCTGAGCTGTGGATCTCTGCAGCTCCTCCTGCGTTACCATGGGCCTCTTGGCTGCTTCTCTGATTAATGCTCTCCTTGCCCAGCCTGTCAGTTTAGGTGGACGGCCATGTCTTGGTAGGTTTGCAATTGTGCCATACTCTTTTCATTTGCGGAAGATGGATTGAACAGTGCTCCGAGAGATGCTTAAAGCTTGGGATATTCTTTTTTTTTTTATAACCTAACCGTGCTTTAAAATTCTCCACAACTTTACCTCTGACCTGTCTGGTGTGTTCCTTGGCCTTTGTGATGCTGTTTGTTCACTATGGTTCTCTAATAAACCTCTTAGGGCTTCACAGAACAGTTGTATTTATACTGAGATTAAATTACACACAGGAGGACTCTATTTACTCATTAGCTGATTTTAGTTAGGGGTATCAGAGTAAAAGGAGGCTGAATACAAATGCATGCC
The DNA here is from genome assembly GCA_029206835.1 of Rana muscosa. Lineage (NCBI taxonomy): Eukaryota > Metazoa > Chordata > Amphibia > Anura > Ranidae > Rana > Rana muscosa. The sequence continues at coordinate 99,406,208 of CM055121.1, forward strand.
ACACATTTCACATATTTATTTGTAAAAAAAAAATGAAAACCATTTATTCTTTTCCTTCCACTTGACAACTATGTGCCGCTTTTTGGTCTATCACATAAAATCTGAATAAAATCCACTTATGTTTTTGGTTGTAACATGACAAAATGTGGAAAATTTCAAGGGGTATGATTATTTTTTTAAGGCACTGTATACACCATAATGAATACAAGCCAAATATGGCCCCAGTTTTTTATAGCAGCATTCAGAATTATACAGGGTGACCCTGTCTTACCTGTCTATGAGGCTGGACTATATGTAAAGTCCAGGCTTTGCCCATTATGGTGGGCATACCCCAAAATGGGTCTTCAGGGACTAAGTTCCATAGGGGTGGATCACAGTCCTGGACCTATATAGCACCCTGCGGCTTCGTATACACGTTAAAAAAAATGCCAAAATTAGCACCCATACAAGATCCAGTGCTCAAAGCAACATTATAGGCTGTCCCCCACCACGTGGGGTCAAGGAATTGCTTCCAAGGTTTACAGAGATTGTACCAATCCTATGACGTAGGCTCTTTACCAAGTGATCAGCTGTGTCCAATCACAGCTCATCACAGTGTAAATAGGAAGTGCCGGTCATCGGCATTCCTCTATTCGCATTGACAGGGCATGAGTACAGGAGAGCTGACAAGCGGCTCTCCTGACAGGGGGGGTCTGCGCTGATAATCAGTGCATTGATTATCAGTGCAGCCCCATCAGCGATGCCTGCCAGTGATGCTCACCTGTGTCCACCATTATTGCCCACCTGTGCCCAAAAGTGGTGCCAATCAGTGCCCATCATTGATGCCAGTGAATGCAAAAGTCCAAAACAGCAAGAGAAAGAGAGATACCGCTCCAGGTGGGTGCAATCCGGCAATCAATGTCTTCTCGGATACCAAGGGTGCAGGCAATGCATGTAGCAAGAAATAGGATGAATATGTGGACAGCCGCACTCCAAAAAAAAAACATTACTAGTTGTACCCCCTTTTTGTCTGCTGTGACTTGTAGTGCTTTGCAATTTTTAAATAAAGGCTACCTTAATGTTTTTTTTGGAGTGCGGCTGTCCACATATTCATCCTATTTATTGATGCCAGTGACTCAGTGCCGCCCATCAATGCCACCTATCAGTTCTCATCAGTGCTGCATATTAGTGCCTCTTCATCAGTGCAGCCCATCAGTGCCCATCAGTGCAGCATCATCAGCGCACATCAGTGAAGGAGAAAAATTACTTGGTTTTGTAAATAAGAAAACCTTTTTTTACAATGTTCGGTCTTTTTTCCTTTGTTTAGCAAAAAATAAACTCAGTGGTGATTAAACACCATCAAAAGAAAGCTCTGCCTAAAAAATTAAATGATAACAATGTAGTTTGGGTACAGCACTGCTTGACTACGCAATTGTCATTCAAGGTACGACAGTGCTGAAAGCAGAAAGTTGGCCTGGGCAGGAAGGGGGTTAACCTCCCTGGCAGTAATCCCGAGCGTGACTCGGGGTTGTTTTTTTCTGCTAGGATCGGTAACTCCGAGTCACGCTCGGGGTAACATTGCAGAGCCCGCAGCGGAGTTTCCTTACCTTCTCCTGGCGATCCAGCGATGATGTCCTCTGCTGTGATCGCCAGCGAGATCACCGGCGAGTGTCGGCACTTTCCGACCCCATCTGATTTTGTGGTTGCGTTCCCTGCGAGCCGCAGCGTCGCATGGGAGCGGAACTGGGCGGCAAATTCAAAAGTTCACACAACACAAACCCAAAAATAAAAGATGTTATATTGTATCCGATTACACTGTATTACACTGTATCATCTCTGATCACTGTACAGTGCACTGTACAGTGCCCCTTGCCTGTCATCTGTGCCCATAAAAATATGGCATCAAAAAAGCGCCACTTTACAAGGGCGCTTTTGGACCAGATGAGTGACAGCGGCAGCAACACGGAGTTGCTTGCAGAAGTGAGCGATAGTGAGTCGTGGGGAGATTTGTCGTCTGACACTGACACGGATCTGGCAAGTGACAACGGTGATGATCCTGCACCTGACCTCAGCGATGTGCGCACTTGGTGCCCTATAGACTCCGATACGGACCAGGTAGCGCCCCCAAGATTTCCATTCACTGGATCACCTGGGATGAAGGTAGATGTTGAGCGTGACAACCCTCTGGCATACCTGCAATTATTCCTCACTGAAGAGATAATTGAAAAAAATTGTCACAGAGACAAATCGATACCATGATCAGCAATCCGCTACGCTGCATGCCAGATTTTCCAGGAAGCAGAAAGTGGGAACCGGTGGCGAAAGAGGACATCTGGAAGTTTCTGGGACTCATCATTCTTCAGGGGGTGGTGGGGAAACCGCTCCAGAAATGGTACTGGACCACCAATAAAGCTACTGGCCACTCCGTTTTTTGGCACCGTGATGTCAGAATACCGTTTTTCCCTCATTTAGTATTTCCACTTCGCAAACAATGGGCCACGCATCCTGCGCCCAAGCTAAAAAAAAATCTGGGAGGTTTGCCAAATGATCGTGGCCAATTTCCAGCGGACCTACGTGCCAGAAAGGGACGTCAGCGCGGATGAAAGTTTGATGGCCTACAAGGGACGCCTAAGCTGGATACAGTACATTGCATCCAAAAGAGCGCGGTTTAGCATTAAATTCTACATGCTCTGCGAGTTATCCACAGGGTACATCTGGAATTCAGTCATTTACACCAGTAAAGGCACGAAGTTCAACCCCAGGTACAGCGGCTATGGGATGGCCACATCATCTGTCCTTACACTGCTGGAGCCATTGCTGAACCAAGGATATTGTGTGACCACGGATAATTTTTACACGTCTCCGGAACTTATTGAGGTTTTGCTACAAAACAAAATTGATGGGTATGGTACCGTTAGGCCTAACCGACGTGGCATGCCATCTATGTTTGGCAAGAAAAAACTAAAAACCGGAGAAATGGTTGCCTGGCAGAAGGGTAAGATGATGGCAATGCGATGGCGAGACAAGAAGGACGTGTGTCTCATGAGTACTGTGCACAATACCTCCACTGCCATGGTCCACACAAAAGGTGGGAAAGATCTGATGAAGCCGCAAGTCGTGATGGACTACAAAAATACAATGGGAGGTTTCGACAGAGCCGATCAGGCAATGACATTTTACCCGGGTATGCGCAAACAGCAAAAAAAATATTATAAAAAGATTTTCAGGCATCTTCTGGAACAATGCTTTTGGAATGTGTATATCCTATACAAAGCAAAGAGTGGCATGCCTCTTGTTCATTCCGACTTTATCTGGAAGGTGGCTGAGCAGATTTTTGTCAACCACCAGACGCCATCAGTAGCTGTGAACAGACACAGACGACGTGCTGTTGGCGTTGTCAACCCAAAACGCCTGACTGGTCGTCATTTTTTGGACTACATACCGCCAACCGCAAAAAAGGAAGCACCTACCAGGATGTGCGTGGTCTGCTGTTCCAAGAGAGATGGCAATGGTAAAAAAGTCAGAAAAGAAACAAGATACCATTGTCCAGATTGCGACGTTGGACTTTGTCTAGTTCCATGCTTTAAAATGTATCACACTTAGGATGTTTATTGAATTTTCTTTGTTTGACAAATGTCATTATTTTCTTCTACATTATTGAATAAATATATATTATTTATTAGATTATAATTCATGATTTTGTGTTTCAAATTTATCACATCTGGGATGTCTACTAGAGTCTTGTTTGGTCAGGTTTAAGTAAGTAATTACTAAGAATTGCATGCCTACAATACATAACGCCAAATTTCCATGCAAAATAATTGTACCGCTTTTGGTACATAATTCCAGACAGAATCATACCGCCAGGGAGGTTAAAGTGCCCAGTATTGAAGTGGTTAACATAACAACCACCTAGACTCACTTTTTTACACTTTTGTGTAACAAGTACACCTTTTAAGTTTCAAAACAGCTTTTCCTTTCAGAAACAAAATTGTAGGAATTGGAATTGAAGGCTTGAAACATATAATCTAATCTATGACCAAATTCCCCAATTCTACCATAATAAATTCTCAAACATTTCAAACCTCAGGAACCCCTCATTGCAATTCAATCGATCAAGAGCAAAATCCATAAATAGCTCTGGATTATGTTTTTGCTGCAAACCTTCTCTTACCCTCAGTTTTGGATCAAGTATGCAAGAATTCACTGGAAGCCTTTAGGTACATGTTCATTTCACAGTAAAAACAAGTGGCGTCTTGATCAAAGGTATAGTTTAAAAAAATACAGCACAGCAATAGTGAACTATCTTCAAGCTACATACAAGGTAAAATAGGAATTTATACTGCAAGCTGAAAGGAGAATTATAACATGCAGAATCAGAAAAAATAACGGATAACAAAAAAACATTTTAATGCAAAGACTACATTTTACATTTAAACTCTAATTTAGAGGCCCTTGAGACAACTCAAACCTGTTCCCTAAATGTCACACAAAGGCTTATGTAGATCTATATTATACTGCAGGCCTATTATACTCCAACAAATCTATTTAAAATGGGTGCTTTACCTAAACCCATATGTATAAAATGTCAAAGGAACCATGATGACCCAATTCACTTATTATGGATCTGCCAAAAATTGGACATCTACTGAAGAGGTATAGTGACCTCTCTTAATAGGGTGTTCCGCACAACATTGCTAGTATGCTAGTAGACCCTAAAACATGCGTTCTGGGGATCCTGGATGACATGCAAGTGAAGAACTTGACTAGAGGGGCCATTACTTGGGCCCTGATTCAGCCTTATACACTGGCAGTCCCATGACCCACCTACCCACGCTGAATGGGTAAATATATGGGTGAAATGCTTAGGCAAGCACGTCTAGTTTATCAGCATAGGGAATGCCCTGGCGAATTTGAGAAGTTACGGGGTCCTTGGCTGGACACTCTGGGCCTCAGTCCCACAGATTTCATTGTGGATATAGGATCTTATTGTGAGATTGTATACACTCGTATATTTCTTTATTTTCTGAATGGCTAATTGTTTTATGTACAAGTGTTGTTGCCAAAAACATCTGTACTCTACAATGCGAACTGGCTGATCTGGTTTGGCACTGGTTTTATCAAACTTTTTCTCAATAAATTATTATTAGTTAATCGAATTTAAAACTTATTTTTATACTTCTAATTAGAAAAAAAAATTATAATTAATATTTTGACTGAATACATTTCTGCCAGGAAGTTAACCTGCTAATCATATTGTTTTTCCCAAGCTAAAGAATGAGAACCGCATCAAAAAGATTAAAAAAAAATAAAAAAAAATACAGTATGTAAATATATATTGTGAAAATAAGAGAGCGGATGAGAGTGAAAGGGTGTAGTTAAGGTAAATGAAAGGGGGATGAGAGAGAGTGGGAGATGGGGTCAAGAGAGAGAGAGAGAGCTTTACCACTTCAGACCAGGCATTTCTGACACTTTATTTACAAGGAAAAAAATAATTTTTTGCTAGAAAATTACTTAGAACCCCCAAACATTATATAAATATATATTTTTTAGCAGAGACCCTAAAGAATAAAATGGTTCAACAAGGGTTATGGATAAACTCTCTTTCACAAAATTCACATGGGGAACTCACTTCACAAGTTAGCACGACAACTTTAGCTCAATTTCATACTGACTCAACTTTTTTGGAACTAATTTTAGCCAGCACCAAAGCAGCACCACTGAACTCCGATATAAGCACATAGACTCTTAGAGGACACCATAGAGGTACATCAAACTCAGATTGAACGCATTAATGATTTAAATATAGTCACTCTTTCTTCCTACAAACTATCAGAGGACGAAATTACAGTTCTGAAAAAGGGACTACGTTTTTGCCCGGGCAAGGACGTTGACAAATATATACATATTTAAAGATCTCCAACTCTTTATTCTAAAACTTATTTTGAAAGGCCTATATCAAAGACAACATGTCAGTAAGGATAAGACACCACAAGAAAGCAGGGCTCTAGACCAATTATTGTCCTTATTAGAGGAAAATGACACAGCCGATCTCATTGTTCGTATTGATTTACCAAATATACTTGAACTAGTGGAGGTGCAATCGCAACCAACTCAAAACGGGTTTGAACAAATGAATTCTCAAAAAAAAGTCCAATATATTTCCTGCCCCTAGCACCAATCCTAATGCAGCAGCTTTTCTTAAGCTGGTGAATGGGGATTTGGAGAAACTGAGAATACAAACTAAAACGGACTCTAATATCAATGCACAATAAGCAAAGGCTTTAAAACAACTTTCTTTATCGTACACCACGGGACACAGAGCTAGTCATTACATAATGGGTTAAGGGTCACCAGCGGTGATTGGACACTGGCACAACCAATGGAAGACAGTTCCCCTCCATATAACCCCTCCCATCAGGGAAGTACCTCAGTTTTTTCGCCAGTGTCGAAAGGTGTTGGACGCGTTAGGAGGTGCTAAAGGAAAGCTCTACCAAAGAGACCCTCTGGGGGTAAAAGAGCTATGCTTTCAGATCCATCCAAGACGCCTACAAGTTAAGCCGAATCTGGATGGGATCCGGGCCTCATCCATGAGGCGTCGCCTGTAATGTCTCTCTTCGGAGGACTGGGCTCTAAGATCCAGCACTTTCGCTATTTCGCTATAAAGTCCTGGTAAGAGTCTTGTACAAGGCCCAGGGGAGAGGTATCCTTTAAATAGGAACCCATATCCCTGAAGGTTGGCACACATAGCCCACCGTGAAGGGTGAAGTTTGGTATCTGTCTGAAAACTTTCAGCAGAAAAACCTGCGGCGTGGATAAGGTAAGATTAGAAGGTCCATAACTAGGTTGGGACCTTTTTTCAAGAAGTGGATGTCTTCTTTTTTTTCCACCACTGGGGGGGGGAGTAAAGAGCTGAATATACTCACCTCACTCTGTTCAGTGTCGGCTTCGGCGAAGTACACTGCTCGTCACCTCCGCTGCTGAGTTTGCTTGGGCACCCCGCTCCTCCTTTCGGTGGCCGACACAGACACCTGCAGATGCAGGTAAGTGGGAACAGGGGCTGATGAGAGTCCTCTCTCACTATGGCCACCACCATAGCGCTAAAGGCCGCGGGAGCGCGCTTTATCGGAGGGGGGGGCCGAAGGCGTGCGCGGGCACGTGGCGCGCGCAGGCACAGAAACAGCGCCAAATTTATAAGACTGTCAGTGTGAGAAGCACTGCAGCAGCAAGCAAGCTCGTTAGTTCTCTTGTTCCTGGCAGAGAAACACAGCAGCTATACAGGGACGTAAGACTCCATGTGGTTGGACTGGGTACTTCTTGAAGACATCCATGTTATGCATTATTATGTGTTAAAAGTTGCATACTTAATGTATTGGCTAAACTGAACACGGTAGTATATGCATTTAGGTACCTTGTATTTTGTCTAAACAGTAAGTCTTCCAGGGGAAGTAATGCGGACAAAAAGAGATAAAAGAGCACCGCCGCCTGAGACAGGAGGCTCTAGCTGTGCTGACTCGGTACCTTCCTCGCCTGTGTTGCCAAATGCACCTGTACAGGATGAGCCATTACCTCTGTCAGGTATGGCGGCTTCCCCAGTGAAGCCTGGGCCTGCATATGTCACTGAGGACACTTTATCAGCTGCCCTAAATAATCTGGAGGAGAAAATTGCTACCTTAATCGCTAAATCCTCTAAAAAGGACAGTAAGCGAAGCAGATCTCCTCCAGTATTGGACCTCCCTTCAGAAGTACCTGAGGAGGAGGAGGATGAGGAGGAGGCTACATCAGCAGAGGATGAGGAGTCAGACGGATCAGGGATATCGGATGAGCCTTTTTCGGTATCCCAGATTTTAAAGTCACAGGTACAATGCTATGCAGGAGCCGTGCGATCTGCATTTAAGTTACCCTCTTTGGAGGTAACAGAATCACCTGTCTCCTCCCTAGGATCATTAAGATCCCTGCAAGGTGCATGCCCCTTCCCGGTTCATCCGTTACTAGAGGATCTAATGTACGCAGACTGGCAACATCCACATAAGCGTTTTTCACCTCCAAAAAAGTTTAACATTCTTTATCCTATGGAGGAAATTTTTTTAAAGAAATGGAGCCTGCCTGCGGTAGATGCGGCTATTTCTTGTGTAAATAAAAACCTGACATGTCCAGTGGATAATGTACATGTGTTTAAAGATCCTTCTGAGAAGAAGTTGGAATCCCTACTGAAATCCTCCTTCCTTTTGGCCGGATCAATTATCCAACCTGCAGTAGCAGCAGTCGGTATGTGTCAGATCGTCAGCCAACAGGTAAAGCAGGGGCTGAAGGAGCTGCCTTCAGAGCAGGCTAAAAATTGGGAGAATTTGCCTAAAGCCTTATGCTTCACAGTGGATGCCATGAGAGATTCTATCATACAGGCATCACGCCTTACACTCCAGCTGGTACAGATGCGCAGAGTACTTTGGCTTAAGCATTGGTCAGCGGAAGCCCCATGCAAAAAGTTGTTGGCAAGTTTCCCGTTCCATGGCGAACGCCTTTTTGGGGAAGATTTAGAAAGATATATCCAAAAGATATCAAGTGGTAAAACGACACTTTTACCTGAGAAAAAGAAAAACAACAAGAGACCTTGTTTTAAACGCACTCTCTCCCCAGCTCCCGGGAAATCAGACTCCAGCCAGTGGCGACGGCCTTTTCAGCCGCCCACAAAAGCCAAAGAACAGGCTCAGAAGAACAAGAAGCCGTGGGGTTCAAGAGCTAATAAGCAAGCCCCCAAAACCTCTCATTGAAGGGGCGCCCCCGCTCGGCCGAGTGGGGGGAAGGCTTCGTCAGTTCTCAGCGACTTGGCGGACAGAAACCCAGGACAAATGGGTGGTATCCACAATATCCTCAGGGTACAAACTGGAATTTCGAGAGATCCCATCTTCTCAATTCCGAAGTTCAAGACTCTCCAAGGATCCACAAAAAAGAGGATCCTTCTTCAAAGGTTTGAATCACTTAATAGCTCAAGGTGTGGTTACAGAGGTACCCCAAAAGGAGCGAGGTTCAGGTTTTTACTCAAACCTCTTTGTGATTCCAAAACCGAACGGAGAAGTCAGACCCATCCTGGATCTAAAATCTCTAAACCGGTTTCTGAACGTTCGCCATTTTCGAATGGAAACGATTCGATCCGTGGTCGCTACTTTAAAAGGCGGAGAATTCATGGCGTCCATAGATATCAAAGACGCATATCTACACATACCAATCCTCCCCGCTCACCAAAGATTCCTAAGGTTTGCGGTAGAAGATCGCCACTTTCAATTTGTGGCCCTGCCATTTGGTGTAGCCACCGCGCCCAGAGTATTCACAAAGGTGCTAGCTCCTCTGTTAGCAAACCTGAGAACACGGGGCATTGCGGTAACAGCCTATCTAGACGATCTACTATTAATAGATCAGTCAAAGGAGGGATTGGATCACGCTGTAGACACTACAGTAGGATACCTGGAGCATTTAGGATGGATTATAAACTTACAAAAATCCTCTCTCCAGGCCCAAAGAAGGATAGTGTACCTGGGCATGATCATAGATACAGCCCAAAACAGGGTATACTTGCCAGAGCCAAAGATACAGTCTCTGAAAGACCTGATCCACAAGGTCAAAGCAAACAAGAGGCCGTCTATTCGCCTTTGCATGAGACTATTGGGAAAGATGGTAGCCTCCTTCGAGGCGGTCCCTTACGCCCAGTTTCATTCGAGACTACTTCAAGGCAATATTTTAGCCTCCTGGAACAGAAAGAGCCAAGCTCTGGATATACCCATGCGCCTGTCCTCACAAGTACGCCACAGCTTCAATTGGTGGCTAGAAGCCAAGAATTTACGGAAGGGAAAGTGCTTCCTCCTAGCAGCCTGGAAGGTGGTGTCTACGGATGCGAGCCTATCGGGCTGGGGTGCAGTATTCGAGGAGGCTTCTACCCAGGGAACCTGGGCCAAGACTCAGGGGATCCTGCCCATCAACGTACTAGAGATCCGGGCAGTATATCTAGCCCTCAAAACCTGGACATACAGGTTACAGGGCTACCCAGTTCGGGTTCAATCCGACAATGCTACTGCAGTAGCTTACATCAATCACCAAGGAGGCACCCGCAGTCGGGCAGCCCAAAGAGAGGTGAACCGGATCTTGGCATGGGCAGAAGAGCATGTACCTTGCATCTCTGCAATCTTCATTCCAGGGATAGAAAACTGGCAAGCAGACTACCTGAGTCATCAGCAGCTGCTACCAGGAGAGTGGTCTCTTCACCTAGAGATCTTTCAGGCCATATGTCTGAGATGGGGAAACCCAGATGTAGACCTGCTAGCTTCCAGGTTCAACAAGAAATTGGACAACTTTGTGTCCAGAACGAGAGATCCTCTAGCCTACGGGACAGACGCTCTAATAACTCCATGGAATCAGTTCTCACTGATCTATGCATTCCCTCCGATCCCTCTTTTACAAAGACTGCTTCGCAGGATCAAGGAGGAGGGAATACCAGTAATCCTAGTGGCCCCAAACTGGCCCAGGAGGCCTTGGTACGCCGAGATCGTAAAAATGGCGATAGGAAGGCCCTGGAAGCTTCCACTTCGACACGACCTGTTGTCACAGGGTCCAGTATTCCACCCTTCCTTACAAAGGCTAAATTTGACGGCCTGGCTGCTGAGACCCACATTTTGAAAAAGAGAGGGGTCTCTGGTCCGGCTCTTTCTACGCTCATTAATGCTAGAAAGCCAGCCTCCAGACTCATCTATCATAGAGTCTGGAAAGTATACGTTTCCTGGTGTGAATCCAGAAGTTGGAATCCTCTGAAATATGAAATAAGCAGGATTCTTGCTTTTTGCCAGTTAGGAGTGGATATGAAATTAGCCCTTAGCACCATCAAAGGGCAAATATCGGCTCTATCAGTCTTCTTTCAGAGACCATTGGCATCTCACTCCCTAGTTCGGACATTCATTCAGGGGGTACTGAGGATAAATCCTCCAGTTAGGTCTCCCTTGTGTCCATGGGATTTGAATTTGGTATTGTCAGTGTTGCAAAAGCAACCTTTTGAACCTATTCGCCATATTCCTTTAATTATATTGAGTAGGAAGTTGGCCTTTCTGATTGCTATAGCTTCTGCTAGGAGAGTATCAGAGCTAGCAGCTCTTTCTTGTAAAGAGCCTTATCTAATTTGTCACAAGGACAAAATCGTACTACGACCCCATCCGGCTTTTCTGCCTAAGGTGGTGTCGGCTTTTCACTTGAATCAAGACATTGTTCTGCCTTCCTTTTTTCCAAACCCGCGGACGGAGGGGGAAAAATTATTACACTCTCTAGATCTAGTGAGAGCGGTAAGGGTGTATCTGCAAGCAACCGCTCAGATACGTAAAACAGATGTTTTGTTTATTTTACCAGATGGTCCCAAGAAGGGCCAAGCGGTATCAAAATCCACCATTTCCAGGTGGATTAGACAAGTAATTGTTCAAGCTTATGGTTTAAAGAACAGGACTCCTCCTTTTCCTGTTAAGGCGCACTCTACCAGGGCGATAAGTGCTTCATGGGCAGTGCACCACCAGGCTTCGATGGCTCAGATCTGTAAAGCTGCAACTTGGTCTTCAGTCCATACATTTTCCAAATTCTATCAAATAGATGTGAAAGGACATGAGGATTCCGCCTTCGGGCGAAGTGTGCTGCAGGCAGCAGTATAGGGCTTCTGGTCCGCAAGCGGCCTGTTTGATCTGTGTCTCCCCCCCTTCATATGAGCATTGCTCTGGGACGTCCCATTATGTAATGACTAGCTCTGTGTCCCGTGGTGTACGATAAAGAAAGTAGGATTTTTATAACAGCTTACCTGTAAAATCCTTTTCTTGGAGTACACCACGGGACACAGAGGTCCCCCCCTTCTTATGGGAACCTTACTGCTTTGCTACAAAACTGAGGTACTTCCCTGATGGGAGGGGTTATATGGAGGGGAACTGTCTTCCATTGGTTGTGCCAGTGTCCAATCACCGCTGGTGACCCTTAACCCATTATGTAATGACTAGCTCTGTGTCCCGTGGTGTACTCCAAGAAAAGGATTTTACAGGTAAGCTGTTATAAAAATCCTACTATCTGACAACAACCTTATTACAATAAAACCTGCCAACAAAGGCGGTAACATTGTCCTATTGGACAATGACAAATACATCTTTATCTGTAATAAGATCCCTAAAAATCACGACAGGTACCGACATATTACGTCGTACATTGTCGTCAAATAAAATAAGGAATTTTATACATTGGTTGATACTGCTTACTTAAATGGAACTATTACTAAGATCACGTGGGACTTTATTCAATGAAGTTTTTGTAAAGTCCCAACTAGAGCTGCACGATTAATCGTAATAAGATTGCGATCTCGATTCACCCCGCCCCCCGCGATCTCCAGGCTGGATTAGCTCGATTTTTCGGATGTCCCCGTCGGAACCACGGAACCAGCGCGGAACGCAAATGGCGTGAAAACCGGAACTGACGTCAGTCAGCGTGATGCGCCGCTGGATGATGCCTGGGTGTGGGCGGTACCACGTTTCTCGGCCGGGAAACGAAACACTGCAGTGAGTGCGCAGTGATTGATCCGATGCCATTGCCAACACACATGTGAGTGAGCTGCCTTGTGCATTATTATATAGATTATGAATATTACCACAGTCCGCTACCCCGGGCCCAGACCTTGCAGATGACAGTCTAATGAGTCTATTAAAGGGAGGCATGTGAGGAGTGGACTTAAAATACCAACCACTGACCCTTATATTACCACAGTCTGAGTCAGCTACCCAGACCTTGCTTGCAGATGACAGGCTATTAAAGGAGGACTTAAAATACCAACCACTGTCCCTTACGAAACTGCTCACAGATATTTTTTAACTTCAATAAATTTTTATTATAAAGTCAGGTTCATACAATAAACAACGCAATAAACTTTGCCATCAACATTTGAACATCTATGTGATGTACTTATACCGCGACTATATCAAGGCATAAAATAGAAGGATAAGAGGTAGAGTTAACAATCAGAATTGGTTTATAGCTCATAATAAGAACATCGTTGACAAAAAAAATATTGTCTCTTAACTATATATCAGAAATAAGGATCGGCTTTACTCTGGTTTCCAATTTCGTTTAAACCATATTTCCCAGGCAGACCATTGGTCTCTGGAGGATAAGTATTTTCCCTGAGATGCTGCGAACATTAACTCGTATGTGGCATGTGTGTTAGTCGTCTCTACAATTTCTCTAAATGATGGTGGGGTTGTTTCTAGCCAGTGTCGCAGAATCACCAGCCTAGTGCTGAGAAGGATGTGCGTGACTACAGTTCTTATTTGTGGCGCTATTTGTTCTATTCCTAATGACAGCACTGCCAGTGCTGCGTTAGGCGCAATGTGCGACCCTGCAAACCTAGAAATGAGATTGAACACTTCAGACCAAAGTGGGTTCAGAGCATGGCAATTCCACAGAATATGGTGCAGAGTACCCGTCTCTCCGCAGTTCCTCCAACAAAGAGAGGAGGTAGAGGCATTAAATTTGGACATTCTGTATGGTGTGAGGTACCACCTGAGTAAGATTTTATGGGTTACTTCCCAGAGATTGGAGCTTTTAGTCGCGGTGAAATTATATACTAGGGCTTTTTTCCATTGGAGTTCTGAGTACTCTGCACCTAGCTCCCGTTCCCAAGCAACTATATTAGTGGACTTTTCAAATAAGGCTTTAGACTGTAGGAGACAGTAGAACAATGAGATGCCTTTAATAGTGGTGCAACTGTTCGTTAGGTATAACAATGCTCGCCATGGCAACAACGTTTCAAAATTGGATGATGTTTGAATAAAGTGAACTATTTGCATATATCTATATTGGTCACTGTCCTCAAGGTTATGTTCTATTTGCAATGCTCTAAATGTTTTTGGGGCTGGACCTACCAGTATATCTTGTACCGTTTTGATGCCTTTGGCCACCCAGTGTGTGATAGACAAGTCTGGGATTATCAGTGAGAGGCAAGAGATATTAAGAGGTAAGGACTTTAAGAGTTGATCTGGGAAGTCTAGAGACGTGAAAATTTTCCACTTTTGTAGTGTGGCCTTCATAGTTGGAGATATGTGCGGGTGTGCCTTGGGTATAATGTGGCATGTTAGGAGTACATCAGCCAATTTGTGCCCTAAGGTTTGGGCTGCTTCTAGGTCCAACCATTTAGGGCCTTGGCGCTGGTTAAACCAAGCTCTGGTTTGAGAAAGGAAAGGATAGTAGCCGAGTGATAATCTTGCAATAGGACATGGCCTATACCTCCTGCACTTCTAGTTTTAATTAATTTTTTGAAAGCGCACCTAGCTCTTCTACCCCGCCACAGAAATTTGTTCAGCATAGACTGAGCTTTGGTGAAAAAGGAATTAGGGATCGGGATTGGTAGTGATCGGAAGAAGTATAATAGTTGTGGTAAGACTAACATTTTAAATGACGCTAGCCATCCTGTCCAGGACAGCTCAACCTTACCCAGTTCCTGTAACTTGTTGGTCAGAATATTGAGGAAGGGAGTAAAGTTAGCTGCAACTAGGTCTTCTGTAGATGCCGTGAGGGTAATCCCTAGGTATTTTATCCCATCTTGTTTCCATACGTATGGGAACCGTGCGCTAAGTCGCGTTTGGACAGATAGATCAATGCCCAATCCCATTATATAAGACTTACTCTCATTGACCTTATAGTAAGACAACTGGTTAAACACAGCTAAAGCCGAGTGCACAGAAGCCAGGGAAGTATCCACATCTGTGAGAATCATTATAATATCATCGGCGAATAGGCTAATCGTGTGTGTAGAGTTGGGCATGGAGAAACCTTTAATGTTGGGATGAGATCGAATATAGATGGCCAGGGGTTCCATTAGGAGATACAATTTTAAAGGAGATAACGGTCACCCCTGTCTGGTGCCGTTGGATATGGTGAACGGCTTGGAGAGCACCCCTGAGGTATAAACCTGAGCCGAGGGGTTAGAGTATAAGGCTAATATTGCTTGCAGTATATTACCCGAGAAGCCAAAACTCTGTAGTACTTGGGTGAGGTACGTCCAGTGAATACGATCAAAGGCCTTCTCTGCGTCTTGCTCACAGATATTTTATATCTCTCAGTCCTCTCTCTGTCACCATGCACCACAGATCTACATTTTAAAATGGTTATTTTGAAAAAAAATAAATAAATAAACTGTTCAGAGGTTGTAAATCTTTTAAATAATTATTTGTTTTGAGAATCGTGATCTTTATTCTAAGCAAAAGAATCGCGATTCTCATTTTTCCCAGAATCGTGCAGCTCTAGTCCCAACATTTTATGCACTTCCAAAGATCCACAAAAATGCACAGGATCCACCAGGTAGGCCTATAATCTCAGGCAGAGGAGCAATTCGTGACAATGCCAGTAAATTCGTTGACGAGGTCCTGGGACCTCATGTGACTTCTCTACCATCACACGTCAAAGACACGATTCACATATTACAAATTATAGACAGTTTATGTATTCCAGAACACTCAACTCTGGTCACAATAGATGTTAAAGCATTCTACAGCTCAATCCCCCATGAAAAAGGCATTGCAGCCATTAGACATATATTGCTAAAAGGGATTTTATTGTCTCTCTATTAGAGTTCATTCTGGAACATAATGTCTTTACGTTCAATGGATCCCACTACCTCCAGATGCAGGGGGTAGCGATGGGGACATGTTGTGCCCCATTGTATGCCAACCTGTATCTGGGGGAGTGGGAGCAAATGCTTTTCACTGATGAACCGATGTCGATGTATACGGACCATATTTCAGCTTGGTACCGATACATCAATGACATTTTTATTGTCTGGTCCTATCGAAACACTCCAGCAATTTCTCACTCGATTGAACACAAATGAATTTAATCTTAAATTTACCATGTCCTTTGACAAAGACCGTATTGCCTTTTTGGATGTTGAAATATATAGAGGGGATGGGGGAACCCTATGTAGTGGCTTGTATAGAAAACCCACATCGGGCAATACAATCTTGCATGCCTCAAGTTTTCACCCTAAAGCTTTAGTAAGCTCAATACCATACAGCCAATACTTAAAAGGACGAAATTGTTCAGATGATGAAGTTTACAGAGTCCAGGCAAACAAACTACGAGACAGACTGCTACAGAGAGGCTATTCTCACACCTCTCTTAAAAGAGCATATAAGAAGTCAATCTCACAAACTAGATCACAATTATTGTATTCTCAGAAAGTTAAATCTGACACCAATTCTATAAGAATAAATCACCAAATACACAAACCAATAAGAAGAAATGAAGTCTATTGTGACCAAATATTGGCATATGTTATCTTTTGGACCCTACATTGGGACTGTTTGTCCCTGAACGCCGGCTTTTCACTTTTAAAAAAGCACAATCTATCAAAGACCAACTTAGTAGTGAATTCAAAGGAGAAGCTTGTAGCGATCCCTGTAAATACAAAGGCACCTTTATGTGTGGCGCCTGCAATTACTGTAAATACATGCATACCCAGAAAAATCCAATCCTCCCCAATGGAAAAATCTTTCGACCAAAACATTTTGCCAACTGCAAAGCGATCAGAGTAAAATGCATGTTTTTATATTGGGAAAACCAAGTTAGAATTCTGGAAATGTGCTTACAGACACATTAGGAGTATGCAAATTTCAAACCCAGATTTACCACTTGGTCGTCACACCAAGTTGGTACATGGAGGAAAATTTCCAAAAATGTAATTCCCCATTCTGGATCGCATACACCCAAGTCCAAGGGGGGGGCTGGAACAAAGTCGTCCTCTAAATGGAATTTGCTTTAAACCCTTTTTGGAAGTGTTTGCGTCTGGCAGAATGAAGAACTAACGTTTGGGTAGTTATCCCCTCTAATGTCCATTAGAACGCATCCCTCCTCTTGTATTCTTTTCCTTTCTGTTATTCAGGTCTCTGATGTTTCTAGAATATTCTTAGAATATCTCCATTTTGCACTACCAATATGCATTACAATCTACAAGCATTATTTAATTGAAGTGCATGAAACAAACTAAAACGTTATTTACCTCTTAAGGTAATTTGAACAGGGTCTGTATTCCTACTATGTCATTTATGTGTCTGTTTGTGGTCTCATTATTTGCAATCCCTGTATATCATATATGTTAGATCTTTTCTATACAAATGGCCCCTAAGGGGCGAGCAATGTATGTAAATTTTTTGAATGTACTTCTAAGAATGCATCGAATATCTAATTGACCGATAAGCTCCAACTGTGGTATTGTTTTATAATTTAAAAAAATGATGGTGACGTCCATCTTTATTCTCTCCTTGGGTGGACAAACAGTCACCCGGCACACTAAGCTGCCTGGGCCAGGCAACCTATGGCGGACTTCCGGGACTCAGGCATGAATCTGTCTGCATGGCTTCCATATTGCTCCTTCAGTGGACATACGCAATCCGCTGTTGAAGAGATATGTGTCGGTGAACTGTGCGCGTATGACGTCACTCCGATGTGCCGACGTATCAGGCATGCACGGTTGGGGAGGGGTGGTGTGCACGCAGTTCAGGAGGCCAAGCAGGAAGTGGAACGCCCACCCACCTCCGTCCCAACACAGCTGATAGCTTTCAGCTGCGAGTAGGGAATGGGGGTGGGAATTACATTTATAGCACAGATTAGCACAGTTCTGGCATCCGCTCTGAGGAAGCTGGATGTCAGGACGTTGTGCTCTCGTGATTCAACCAACTTCTAAGGTCATCATCCAAGCACTATCATGTGTTAACTAGAAATCCTGTGTTTTTTATTATAAATTATACCAATATAGATACTCAAATCTCCCAGGATCCTTGTCTGCTTTTCGGAATCACTCCGATTCTGATAAACCAAGGCTTGGGCACTGCAAGATTGATTATCACTTTTTAACAATGTGACAGCTAGTTGACTATAAAACACATCTTTCTCTCTTTTTATTAAACATGTTAGTTTCCTTATAAAAAGAGTATCAAAATATCTAGAACAAAGTCAATTTGATAAAACAGCGCTTGGTATTGGATATAGTCCAACTTCATAAAAAATAGTTGATGGTATGGTGAAAAGCACAGTCATAAAGGATGCAGCAAGGTCACAGTTCTAATGTGGTAGGTGTTTCTAAGGATGGATGAATAGTGCACCCTACACCAGCTCCCAGTCTTCACCACAGACGTGAAATAGGGTCCCCCGCTGGGGTTCACACTCACCAGAACAATAGATAAAATGAGCCTTGAAAGACAAATTCCTCCTATTCAGACCTCCATCACTACCTCGGAATCAACGCCCTCGGTTGAAGTCAGAAGTGACGAAACGCATCAGGTCGTGGCTACGACAGCGTATCCAGGAAGAGAGAAGTGTGCGTTCCACCGCCAGCCATATAGTAACCAGGAAGCTTCTTTAGCACTGTACTTGCTGCACGAGTGCGGCCCCTGTGTTCGGAGGATAAAGTGATTATGCTTCATTTCTCTATGTCATTTACAAGTTGAATAATTGTACGTTTAATGAAAGCGGGGTTGTATGGTACACGGGTTATTTACTAATAAAACAGGATTACACTATGTCAGTGCATTTGTGTTTTTATATGTACCATGAATGGAGTTTAACCCATGCCAATTCCGAGGTGGTGATGGAGGTCTGAATAGGAGGAATTTGTCTTTCAAGGCTCATTTTATCTATTGTTCTGGTGAGTGTGAACCCCAGTGGGGGACCCTATTTCACATCTGCGGTGAAGACTGGGAGCTGGTGTAGGGTGCCCTATTCATCCATCCTTAGAAACACCTACCACATTAGAACTGTGACCTTGCTGCATCCTTTATGACTGTGCTTTTCACCATACCATCACCTATTTTTTATGAAGTTGGACTATATCCAATACCAAGCGCTGTTTTATCAAATTGACTTTGTTCTAGATATTTTGATACTCTTTTTATATTTTGTTTTTATGGATGTTATTTTTCATTTATACATTTTAAATAGCTGCTGCTCTTAGTTTTTAGGAAAACTATTTATCATTAGTTTGGTATTAGTTTATTCTTTTTATCTGTGTGATAGTCCTCTTGCTTTAAGCATTTGCTTCTCAAGATAAGTTAATTACTTTTCTTTGGCGCCGAGAAGTGCACTTTTGGGCCCCCTGTTTTATGTGCACCTTTTTTAGATGTTAGTTTCCTTGGTGATTTTTCTGGACAGTGATATTATGTCTCCCTTTGTGGATATCTAATCCCCTTTTGGGAACACATAAAGGCAACCAAATTGAACTGCTGCCTAATTTTATGTACCCATAGACGATCATATAGCTTGCTTGCCGTTTTTCAATTCGGTTACTCTGCAGTTCCAAAGGACCAGTACATACTCTATATGAAGCCTTCTGCCCCTGTCTTGGACAACCACACCAATCAGGTAGCATGCCATTACTGTAAAATGACCTTATAGTACTTGTCTGCCCATATGGGCAAGATATACACCATCATTATATACACATATATACATATATTTTTGTTTTACCCTTAGGCCCCCCTTTCTATCCTTTGGCCTCAGTGTTCTTTTTTGTCCATCAACCCATTTTCAGGAGAATTCGGCATCAATGAACAATTTATCCACCTTTATATCTCTATCTGGGTCATTAAGATGCAACCTTGAAACAGTCCTTTTTAAATCTCCTTTGTTTTTAATAAGAAAAAATATTTCAATGGAATGTTCACATGTGATGCCATCATAGGATACCCAAGTTTTCCAGAATTGGTAAAAATGTATATACTATAATTACTCTAATATACATAAAAAAAGTCTGTTATTTGACATTTATATATCACTTTATGATTACATTTTAGAAGCATAATCTGCCTCTTAATAAAAGCACCCCTAAGGAAAGAAATCAATTGAAACGCGTTGGGTAAAGGACAGTACTGGATGCTATGCTATGTTCATGGCGTTTCTGGAAACAGCTTTGTATACATTTCATGTTCTTGTCTATATGCAATGCAATGTTTTTAATATATTTTGTTAAATAAACATACTTTTTTCTACATATATACATATATATATACACACACACACATATACATATATATATATATATATATATACACACACACACACACACACATACACACATACACACACTATATATATATATATATATATATATATATATATATATATTTATTTATACATATTTTAAGTGCCTATAAAGTCCGCTTACGGGTATTCAGCTCTTTTCTAAAGATTTTTGGATGTGGCACTATTTGAGGATACACTCACCGAATCTATTTTTCTAAAGAATAAAATGGGGGTCATTGCAATTTTTTATGTCACACGGGTTTTTTTTTCACAGTTATTTTTCAAACGCAATTTTTTTGGGGAAAAATACACTTTGAGTTTTAATGCAAATAAACCCACAATATATTATGCAATTTTTTGGCAAAATATAGAAGATGTTATGCCGATTAAATAGATACCAAACGGGGGGCGTGGTGGCCTAGGCAGGCATGTGAGCAGTCACATAGCACGGAGCTCCCGCTGACGATCCTCCATTGATCCTTATCCCGCAATTATCCTTCACCGGCACTCGGTCCAGAGGCACAGACTTGCCTCACTGATCACAGCGGAGGGAGAATCGGCATCTGTCAGAGCCCTGGATGACCCGTAAAGGGGAGAAGGGAACTGCTGCAGCGGCGGCCATGGATTTCCAAGATGGCGCTGGCTCCTCTCTTCCTCAGCGAGCGGCGCGTGGAGCGGGGGACAAACAGCATGAGACAGGTGGCAAGTCGCTTAAAGCCCAGAAACAGCAGGGGAAGGAGCAGCCCAGAGAGATGCTATATTATGCCCAAAAGCTGCAGGGCCCTAGCTGCTCTCTTCCCCCACCGCCGCAAGCACATGGGGCCCAGGAGCAAGATGGCGCCCTCTGCCCTGGATGACACAATGCCACTAGAAAATTCATCTGATCACATATCTGACATCTTTGATAAAATACAGGATAACGCACCTCAGCCCACACTGAGTGAAATCCTGCGAGCCGTGCAGCGCTGCACTACCTCTGACAGCCTCTGTGGATGGCTTAAAGGTGCAGTTTGGGGAACTCACAGAGACAGTATCTCGCATGAGACATGACCTCCAGAAGATTAGGGAGAGGACCACGGCTGTGGAGGGGAGGATCAGTGAGGTGGAGGACCAGCTACCACCCCTCACCAGAGATACCAGATCTGCACTACAACAATCAGCACAGGCGAATGCAAAAAAACTGATGACATTGAGAACCACCTGAGGAGAAATAATGTCCGTATCGTGGGGCTCCCTGAGAGGGTGGAGGGCAGGAACCCCACGGCCTTTACAGAAACGTGGCTCCAGGAAATATTTGGCAAGGAGGCTTTCACCACACTGTTTGCGGTGGAAAGAGCACACTGCATACCACTTAGACCCCTTCCCCCGGGTAATCCACCCAGATCCATGCTGGCCAGGCTCTTGAACTACAAAGACAGAGAAATCATACTTAGACTGGCCAGGGAAAAGGGAGCGGTGCATTACAAAGGAGCTAGGATATCGTTCTACCCGGACTTCTCTGCTGAGGTGCAACGCAGGAGAGCCAAGTTTGCCGAGGTGAAAAAGCACTTGCAGAAGCTTCAAATTACCTACGCCATGCTTTACCCTGCCAAGCTGCAGCTTACAGTTCATGGTCAAGCTACCTTTTTTGAATACGCTGCAGAGTGGCTGGATCGCAATGAACAAGACCTGAGGAGGCGCCGAGATGCGGACATGGGTGACTGAGGCCCTGGTCTACAACTCACGAGGTCGGTATGCTACCTGCAGACAAGTTCAGTCTTCCACTTACATAGCGGGACTTTACAATCTTTTACATCGTTGGCGCTTGATAAGAGCTTTGAAAGTTAAAGTTTGCATACACTGGCTACTGAGCCGCAGTGGGGGATACTCGCCCACTATGACCCTTTTGACCATACGAAGTCCCAGTTGAGGGGACGTGTTCTTCAGTGACCTGTTGGCATGGGTTCCCTGACCGGCCTGATTGCTGGGGATGGTTGGAGGCGGCTTGCCCCTTCCCCGGCTGGGTACACTATACGTGTTCGAAGGGTCTTTCCAGGACTGTTTGTATTTTTTTTTTTTGCTCATACTGCTACACTACTTGCTGGACTTCTCATCTCTGCTTTCTCACCGACAACCTTTGTGGTTGTACCCACGTGTGCTGGCCCATCCCTTGTCTGACTCTTGTGCCCAGATTGGGTGGGCTGCCCAGGCCAACTGGCCCAGGACTCTGATGCCGGGGCCCCTGGCCCCCGGCGCTGGACCTTTTTTCCACTCACCATGGCCACCACCCCGATAGTGACTTTGAACATTCGTGGCGTCCATGATCCGCTGAAACGCACCATGATTAACTCCTGCTTGAAAAAGGTCAATCCTGCCATTGTGGGCCTCCAGGAAACCCACCTCACGAAAGATACGGTTGGTTGCCTGGGGTTTTCTTGGGTGGGCAGGGCCTACCACTCCACTCACACCTCTTATTCTAGAGGGGCGAGTGTACAGGTACACAAGTCCTTGGCCTACCAGGAAATATATGTGGCAGTGTGTCATGTACCTGGGTGTATTTGAACCGGGATCTTCCTGGTCCCAAAGCTGCAGCCTTACCTGTTGCGCTACGGAGCAGATCTAGACTTTTGGAAATGTCCTCTCAGTATTAAACATTACCTTGGACTCACTAGCCCCACCTGCTGCCAGCTGTGGACAATTTTCAATCAAAGCAGCCCTTAAAAAGGAAGTGATGCTATCTCTCAGCGCCCGTTTGTGTGGAATAGCTCCCTGGGTGTTGTGACTGCTTTTTGATCCTGATTTTCGTTTTGAACTTCTGCCTGAATTCCTGACTACTCTCTAGCCTGCTGATTTTGTACTTCACTGCCAGCTTGTGTATGACCTTTGCCTGCCTGACCACTCTCTGGATTTCGATCGTGTACCGTTTTGCCTGATCTGTTGCCAACCTAATCTGCCTGACTACGTTTTCGCCTGAATCCTCAGCACACAAGTTCCACTTCGGACACTACCTATCACAGGTACCTTACACAGTGGACTCCCTCGGGAGATATGTTTTTGTGCATTGCAAAGTATTTACTGTGGCAATGATATTTGCTTTTGTGTATATACCCCCTCCCTTTTCTAGGGAGGTTCTGCAACTGCTCTTGCCTTACCTTATTGACAGACCTGATGTCCCCATTATGATTATGGGGGATTTCAATGGCTGTCTTGACCCTAGAATGGATAGGAATACACCAGCTCAACCACCACTGGGGGGTAGGGGCACTGTTTTGAGCCACTTGCTGGTGGAGGTGGGCTGGATTGAAGTATGGAGGGCTAGGTACCCGACAACTAAGCAATTCTCATGTTTTTTCTAAAACCCATGGATCACTACCCCGCATAGACCTTTGTGTGGGGTCCCCGCAGGTTCTGCATATGGTTCCCAAGGTGGAATACTTCCCTAGGGGTGTGTCTGACCATTCCCCACTGGTTGCCCATCTGGTTACCCGTCCCGCCTCCTCCCTGCCCAGGGCTCCATGGAAATTGAATGCCTTTCGGCTTAAGCTTTTTACATCCCATGAACGGGTGATGCGCCAGATTGAACAATACTTTTTAGACAACCGATTATGTGCTGACCTGGCGGTGGGCTGGGATGCCTTTAAGGCCTGCTTACGGGGTACCTTTATAGCTGAAATCAAGGCCATCAAACACAATTCATCTGCGCTTCTGGAGCAGGTTGAAGACCAGGTGAGACAGTTAGAACTCACATTTGTAGTAGATCCGACGGATTCCGCGAGGGAGGCATGGATCTCGGCCCAGGACTCTCTGGACCGTTTGCGAGCCTCCGCCACGGAAAAGAAGTGGTTCTTTACCAAGCAGGCCTTTTATGAGAAGGGGGGGAAGACGGGCCGGCTTCTGGCCAGAATTGCCTGGTCTCAGCAGGCTTCCCCAGCAATTGGAGCGATCCGCGGCTCTCGGGGATGGCTGGTGAATGATCCTGAGCAGATTATAGCAGAATTAGCATCCTCCTATACTGAACTTTATAAGCCTTGTGATGACTATACCGATGAGGAACTGTTACAATATATGGGTGCTGTGGCCCTTCCGTCTCTGGGCGGGTTGGCACGCGCAGAGATGAAGGCTCCGCTCACTCTTGACGAGTTAAAGGAGGCGGTTGCCTCCTTCCCCACATGTAAAGCCCCAGGGGATGATGGTATCCCTATGGAAGCATATGTCCAATATGGAGAGGTGGTCCTGCCCAAACTGCTTGCAGTTTTCAACTCTTCGTTCAAATCTGGGACACTGCCCCCATCCATGACAAGGGCCAATATTATCTTATTGCTAAAGGCAGGCAAGGACCCCCTGGACCCCGGTTCATATAGGCCCAATTCACTATTGCAGAGTGATGTTAAAATTCTAGCTAAGGTACTGGCTATGAGAGTTAATAAAATTATTCTGTCCATTATACATCCAGACCAGGCGGGGTTCATGCCCCGCAACTAACCTTAGGCGGCTATACTGGAAAATGCAGACCCCTTCGGATTCCGTCAGCCACAGGGCACTGTTGTCTCTTGAAGCCAATAAGGCATTCGATAGTGTTGGCTGGCGGTACCTATGGGCTGTGCTGGCCAAGTTCGGATTCGGACCCCGGTTCCTAAGGTGGGTGAGAATGTTGTATGACTCGCCGCAGGCGGCCATACGTATGTCTGATAGGATGTCTCATGCCTTTGCACTGGGCAGGGGGACCAGGCAGGGATGTCCCCTGTCCCCCCTGCTCTTTGCTCTGGCCATTGAGCCCCTGGCGGCTCAGGTGCGGAACTGTCCACTGGTCAAGGGCTTCCGCTATGGTGACATGCATGAGAAAATCATGCTGTACGCCAATGACATGCTCCTCTTCTTGGAAGATGTGGATGACTCATGGACTCAGGTTATGTCCCTTATCACAGAGTTTGACCGTTTCTCAGGCCTCACAATTAACTGGTCTAAGTCAGCTCTGCTATTCCTGGATGAGCCCCCCATGCTTAGTGGGAGGCCTTCCTGTCCGGTCCCCATAGTATCCTCCTTCAAATACTTGGGTGTTTACATCTCCCCCAAGGTAACTGATTTCTGTCAACTGAATATATATATATATAAAAAAGGGGGAACAATCAGCGCAAACAACCTCTAATATAACCTAAAAATGCCAGCTGAACACAAAAGGTAATCACAAGCCCAAAAGTAATATGTAAATGAATGGTATGTGCAGCGCAATAATAAAACAAAAATAACAGTCCAATCAATAATGACAGGTAATCAAAAGTCCCAATCGGTATTGATAATCTCCTCATATAAAAGGGAACTCTGCCGACTGGGATGACAATACAATCCTCCCCCACACAAGCAATGTGCTTACCAGATTCGGTGGACCTCTCAATTAAGAGAAGGTCATGCGAGCGTGTGTCCACCCTGGGATAATGGGATGTGGCTGCTGCAGTTGTTTCCTTCCAAGATGAAAAGTGAGGGAAATCCGGATAATGTCTCCAAATGAGCGATAAAACTTCCACTGTAGGATGCTAGATGGATCTCCGTAAAGTGCAGGTGCCAAAAAAGGATAAGGGAGACAATCTAAGTGTACTCTGTTTGTACTTTATTAAAAAAAAAATGAGTATAGTTCTCATATAACATCAGCGCTGACGCGCAATGCACAAAAGGTGAAACAACAAGCTGGATCAGCTATCCAGCAGAGAGATGGCAGCGGGTGACGTCCGTGCATAAGCTCCTTCCCCCGTACGCGGCGTTACGTCCAGAAGGACTTCGTCAGCGAGGGTGGAGCTTCAGTGTCACCCGGCTAACTGATATACCCAGCTGGTAACCATGGGAACGGAAATGCTAAAGCCGGAAGTCAGAGAAAACAAACGGCTGATTTCTACCATAGTGTCACCAGCTAGAAAAAACATATAAAAATGAACAGATGGCATGAAGTATGTTACAATACCCTAAGTCCCTTTATGTGATGAAAAATGTATTAAAATTGGACATAAAAATACCCGCGGTCATCTTTAACATTAACAAAAAAAGGGATACAAATAAAATATAAGGCAACCTCACTATTTATCTGAAATAAAACAGTTGAGGTCAAACTCAACGTTTAAACCTCTAGGTACAGCAACCTTGGTCTCATGTATCCACAGGGACCCACGTTGACTCAATTGCCTAATAAAGTTACCCCCTCTCCAGTGTTTGGTCACTTTTTCTAAACCTCAAAACTTGAGGCATCTTGGATTTCTGTCATGAAAAATCCTAAAATGCTTGGACACATTATGAGATTTCACACCTCTCCTGATGTTACCTACATGTTCTGCGATGCGGACTCCCATGGGTCTAGAAGTTCTCCCCACGTATTGGAGACTGCAGTCGCATTCCAACATGTATACCACCCCTACAGTGTCACATGTGATGAGGTTCTTGATCTGATAGTTTTTTTTTAGTGGCAAAAGCAATAAAATCCTTTCTCCTCTTTAAATTGAATTTACATTGCTTGCATGCTGGACATTTTCCGCATGCGTAAAATCCTGACAAAAAGTTGAAAATCCTATTTTCTCTAATAACAGGGGGGTCTACAACACTGGGAGCAAGAATATCCCTAAGAGTAGGTGTTTTTTTTATAGATAATATCTCTGCTGGATAGCTGATCCAGCTTGTTGTTTCACCTTTTATGCATTGTGCGTCAGCGCTGATTTTATATGAGAACTATACTCATTTTTTTTAATAAAGTACAAACGGAGTACACTTAGATTGTCTCCCTTATCCTTTTTTTGGCACCTGCACTTTACGGAGATCCATCTAGCATCCTACAGTGGAAGTTTTATCGCTCATTTGGAGACATTATCCGGATTTCCCTCACTTTTCATCTTGGAAGGAAACAACTGCAGCAGCCACATCCCATTATCCCAGGGTGGATACACGCTCGCATGACCTTCTCTTAATTGAGAGGTCCACCGAATCTGGTAAGCACATTGCTTGTGTGGGGGAGGATTGTATTGTCATCCCAGTCGGTAGAGTTCCCTTTCAT